>WPIO01000012.1:3162500-3355000 GCA_009760855.2 Cristatella mucedo
CGGCCAGGACGTTGGCCTGTGCCTATTCCATATGTGAGCCTTATGATAATGGTAATAATAGCAGGTCATTTGAAACTAAAAACACATCTATTTATAAAGACATTTAGTGGGTCCATGCGATTCATCTTTTATTTGCGTATGCGGGATGACACTGCACGTGCTGCCACTAACCATGCTTTCGTGCCGACCCTGCACATGCATGTCACCACTAACCTTGTTATTCTTGTTGCTATTGAGCATGCTACCGATAAACATTCGATCGTGCTTCCTTTGCAGCAAACGTAAAGTGCCTAGAAAGCGACTGAGTTCTCCAGGGGTGCTACGTCAAATGTATTATTATTATTTGAATAGTGCCCTAAGAGGACTAAATCTCTATCCAAGCACTTTACAACTCCATGCAAGACGGTCAATGAATGAGGGCTAATTAAACGCGAAGTATCGTCCTTATACAGACATTCACAAGCAAGCGAGTATCGTGGTTAGATAATTTTGAAAATGCACGCAGGAATACACTCTGGGTCACAGATTCGTACGGATTCCTGGTTAGTAACGTATTCTTAGTCAAGTTCAGCGAAGCCGGCAAGGCGAACAGGAACAACGAAAGTTTACTGGAGTTCAGATAGAGCTGAACAAAAAGCGTCTTTAGCGACGACTTGAAATCATGCAACGTCAGTGCAGGCGAAGGTGGCAGAAGAAAGCTCCAGACTTTCGGTACTTGCCAACTGAAGGCCCGATCGCCAAAAGATTTCAGTTTAGCTCGCGGGACGGAGAGATGACTTGAAGCAGAGGAGGAGTGGGGGTGGAAGCTTCGAGAGCTCATTGGTCGAGTAAAGAGGTCGCATAGGCAAGCTAGTGCAGGCGAGTAAAAGTAAAGGTAAAGTCGGCGATTCGATCCCGGCGATAGGAAGCCACTGAAGCTCAGACAAAAGTGGCGTGTTGTGGCGGCTACGACGTTTTGACGATAGACCGGATGAGGCTACTGCTGCTGCTGAGTTTTGAACCAGCTGCAGACGATTAAGGGTACTGGCCGGGAGTCCTGAATAGAGGGAATTGCAGTAATCTAGACACGATGCCACAAACGCTGAGCTAGTTTGCCTGGCTATCCACGTCCGTGCTCCAAGAGTCAGAGGGACGAGAGGGGGCACACGGCATCAGTGTATGTGCACACGTGAGAGCGCGAACGAGACGGAAAGCGGGAGACCGAAAGCGGGTGTGTGCTTTTGTGCTCTGTGGGAGTGAGTTGATGCTTATCTGGGATCTTCCTCCAACCCTCTCTCTCTCTCTCTCTCTCTCTCTCTCTCTCTCTCTCTCTCTCTCTCTCTCTCTCTCTCTCTCTCTCTCTCGCTATCTATGTATCTATCTCCCTGTCTCTCTCATCAACTCTCACTCACTCGCTAGCTTACACTCAAACTCTACTGCCGTTCACCCTCTCACTATATCTCTAGCACTCGCTCTCTCACGCTCTCTCTATTTCGGAGAGAGAGAGAGAGAGAGAGAGAGAGAGAGAGAGAGAAACACACACAGAGTTAATAACTTTGAGAGAAAGAGAAAGAAAAAGGGGGAGAGATAGAGTGAGACGGACGTAGTGAGAGGAAGGCAAATGTATAGAATGAAAAGATAGACAGTAAAGAAGGGAGGGAGGCAAGAGACGAGGTAGAGACGGATAAAGAGACATATGAAGAGAGCCAGAAAGAAGGAGACAGAAAGATGGAGATAACGGACAGTGAGTAAGAGAGAGAGAGAGAGAGAGAGAGAGAGAGAGAGAGAGAGAGAGAGAGAGAGAGAGAGAGAGAGAGAGAAACTAGTGAGTCAGCAGAACAGGGGAAGGAGTGACTACGAACGCACTCCTGCTTCTTTCACCGCTTGCCAAAACGGTGCAGATCTGTTACCGGGTGCGTCTGCTTGATACCGCTCAAACGCGAAGTTTGTTTTCAGGCAACGGGTCTGCTGGCTTCCTACTTGCTACAGGGTGTCAGGAGTAACCGCAAGTCAGCTACAAGGGCAACCTGAAGTCGGATCGACTCTTAATAACTTCTTCTAGGTGTGGACCGCGAGGTGTATTCATACCGTGTGTACTATGCTTATGTATCTCCGTCTGTAACTCCACAAAGTCATAAAGACTATGAGGGTGTTACGCAGGAGAGTTTTGTATAGCGCACTCACAGCCTAAGCGGCTTTCGGTACGCATTCGGTAGCCAACAGACTTCGTCTCACGCAACAAAGAGAAAGTGGGAAGCATAGCAGAGTCAGGAGAGCAGTTGAGGTAGTGAGTAGCATCGAAGTAGCAGCTCAGGACCGCTGAAAAAGATGTGCCATAGTCGGCAGTAGGAGATTAGTTGTCGTTAATGCTTGGCTCAGACATCACTGTCTTCACGCCACAGCCATGCGTGGAAACTTGGAAAAAGAATGCGATTCGTGTTTAGAGTATTTCTTCCGGGTAGTTACCTTTTCTTACCACTGAACCTGTGTTCTCGCGAGCGTTTGTGTGCACGCGAGAGCGCACGCGTGTGTGTGTGTGCGCGCGCGCGTGTGTGTGTGTGTGTGTGTGTGTGTGTGTGTGTGTGTGTGTGTGTGTGCACGCACGAGCGAGTATGTCTATATACAACATATGTGAAGGGCCTAGAAAGAGATTAAGTTCTATGATGGATGCTATACAGATGTGTTGTTAATATTAATGTTATTTTTAAGTGTGTGCCTGAGTGAGCTTGTAAGGAGGCGGGGCAGTGCCTCTTGAGGAAGTGCGAGATGGAGGGGATGGAGGAGCCGAGGGGACAAACAAGTTCGCACGTTCGGACTTTTGCGGCCCGAGTCCACTAACGCTAAAGAAGACGTCTATCAAAGTATTTTTCGAAAGGGCACTGTTCTACAAAATTAAAGCCTGGACTCGCGCCATAAGCTTTGTCACGGTGTTGCTGATAGCTTTGCCAAGTTGGCTATCGATGACCATCGTGCCCAGTCACCCTTCGCTGCAACGAGGCTTCATCCGCCTTCTGTCTTCTTCTGCCATCTCGACGGAGTTCGTCTTTTGCTGACGATATTGACTTCGTAGACAAAATCTTGGACTTTCAATTGGACTAACAGTAATATTGATTGACCGGAGTGAGGCTACAACACTGAACAGTTTAGCCTTTCGTTGCTGGCGGTGCATACAGTGCTGGCGGTGCATACAGTGCTGGCGGTGCATACAGTGCTGGCGGTGCATACAGTGCTGGCGGTGCATACAGTGCTGGCGGTGCATACAGTGCTGGCGGTGCATACAGTGCTGGCGGTGCATACAGTGCTGGCGGTGCATACAGTGCTGGCGGTGCATACAGTGCTGGCGGTGCATACAGTGCTGGCGGTGCCATTTGAAGAGCGATGCAGAGAGGGGCATGCATACTCTGCGCTGGCCATCGGTACCTGAATCGTTTTTCTTTGCTGGCCATCGATACCTGAACCTAATCGAGGACAGTGAAACGCCTTGCTTCGGGGGACCGGAGACGCATGCTGTCTGAGGCAACGGAAGTTAGAGATTAGCGTGCCCCAATAGCCTATACTATATAGAGGTGAACTGCCTTCGTAACACACCTTCTCTGGCGGCTGAGAGTTGTATGCATTCACCCAAGCTTGGTCACCGCCCGTAGGCGTAGGAAGGAGCTGAGGGAGCCTAGAGCCACCCACGGGCCTGGGTTTAGATATTCAGAGTTACCCAAAATGGGGTATACAATTTTTATTGATTAGTAGAGAAGCTCTTCTCAAAGGAATTCTTCGGCGGGCAGAGATGCTATTGAAATGGCTGCATGCTAAATCAGACAGATTATGACTGCCGAGATATTTGAAATTTCAGCTCCTGAATTATAGCGGCCGGAAACGGTTTGGGATAATCTGAGGTTAGCCAGCATAAAAGCCGAAGCCATATGATAAGCAGTCAGCTGTGCTCTGGAGCTTGAGCTCGAGGAATTTCGACAGTGGGGAGTTAATAATAATAATAATAATGATAGCAACAATAATAATAATAATCGCTCATTTGTGTAGCGCCCTCAGAGTTGGGCTCCAGATGGCTGGGGTTAAGCACTCGGTCAGGCACACGGGTCAGGGTCACATGGGTCACAAGTGTCAGGCACTCAGGGGGCGCTTCATAAGAGAGTCGTGGTACGCCGTAGCTGATTCCCTGCATGCCTGCAACCCTCTGTCGCGGTTGCTGCGGACTTCTCTAAGCTATGGATAAGGAGTCGCCATCTTGAGGCACGGGCGCTGCCGAGTTCTGCTACAGCCGGCATACCTGCGTACATTGGTGCTGCGCCTAAAAGTCACTAGCCGCGATACGCAAAGTCAGACTTAATCAGCTCTCATCGCGCGTCGGCTAAGCTTCTAAAGCCGAAGGAAGCTTTGGGCGGCGCTAATCCGGTGCGTTCGGACGCCGCCATTTTTTTATTAAAGGGCCAACGAGCAGTCGGCGCTCGATGGGCTCGAAGCATCCAAGACTGCATCTAGAAGAGGCCGCCCTTCCTTTTCTAATGAAGCTAAAGCGTATTTGCAGAGGAGGGGCACTCCTGAAGCCTGCCTGCCAGCGGGCGGCGTGCGAGACTCGTAGCTTCGCTCGCTGTCTGCCTCTTTACGGTGCCCTCTCTAGTTTTAGAGGTCTAGAAGGACACTAAGAGAAAATCACCTGCTAGACCGCCTGCCTACCGCTTTGTAGGCGAACCTGGCGCTCGTCTCGCAGCGACGAATCACGCGAAGGTCCCGTAGTCACCTCGTCATCGAGCTACAGGTGAATGAAGTTCGTAGGCCGGAATTCCTGGATGGTGACTCGTAACGGCCCGCCAGCAGAACGGGGGCTGGTCAAAACCAACCAACCAACTCTTTACTGCTCGTCCTTTCCGTATTAAGGTTAAAAGCGTTGCATATAAGGCGGCAAAAAACTTGCCTATCGACGAAGCAGAACTTACGCTTAGCCCTCTCAACGCAACGAGCAGAATCGTGTTCGGATATCGCAGCGACGACATCCTCTGATTCCGCCTCCCAGCCCCAAGAATTCTCTACGAAACCCATTCGGCCTCCACGGCGAATCTGCCACAGATAGACATTGGTATTCGGAGTCGCGGAGCCCGTCCTGCAAATGCGGCAAGCAGACGGGGCCACAGCCGCCTGCACGTGGCCCTGCAAACCTCAAACGGCATGGGTCCGCCCTCTCCCCGGCCCCGGCTCAGGTAGCGCCCTCCGACATTGGAATTTAGCGTAGATACTGGGGGAGTCGCCTCAGATGTTAACGCGAGGTTCCCCTTTCACGAGCGCGCCCACAGCCGCGGTGTGCCCACGGTCGGAGCAGGCCGCAGCGCCGAAAAACCTGCAGGTGAGCCGTGATGGCACACTAGGTAAGGCGGTTGCTTTCACGACCTCGGTCCCGAGGTCGTGGGTTCGATTCCTGCGGTGGGCGATTCTTTATCGCCACTGCAAGGTGATAGCCATGAAGGCTCCTATGTCGCTATACAAAAAGAGGCTGTTTAATCAGCTAGGATTTATTTTATTTATTTAGAGATGAGGCGCAACTCGTCGTACAGGAAACTGCGTTTGCACTCTCAGCTCCCGCCTCTGACGATGGAGCAGCGCCCAGCGGTTTTTAGCGAGGGTTTCAGCGGGAAGAGAGCGGACGCTTGCTCAGCCTGCTTTCTCGCGATCTGTTATTATTATTATGAGTAGTATTGCACTTTAGCGGGTGACTGATGCACTGAGCCGCTGCCAATTCGCGAGAGACTTCCGAGGCCGTCGAGTCGCTCGGCGACTTCCTGTTGCTTGCTTTACGCGACTTCCTGCTACTCGTCTCTTCTTCATTTTGCTCCGGCTAAGGCTTGCCTCTGAAATACTTGGTCTTTTAGCTGCTCGACCTCCTCGACCAGGCACCGCCCCTTTGAGTAGTTTGAGTTGTCCCGTATCTCAGGCGTCCGGAGATCGTGCCTTCAGTTCGTACGCATTTAACGCTCAGCGGCTGGCTCAGAGCTGACACCGCCCGCGACATATCCTGCATCGACGACATTCCAATCCGGACAGCGGACCTTCGGCCAAGCACTCGCGGCTCTCGCGAACCGCTCTGCGGTAAAAGGAGCCCTTGTTGGCGGGTGCGACGGCGCGCATCGTTGGTCAGGCTGAAAGGGCCCAGACGCCTCGGACAAACTTACAATGCTGCGCGCCGCCGCCGAACACGGTCATGCCGGTGCGCTGCAAAGAGGAGGAGCGAGCAGCAAGTACCCGTCCACGATGGGCGCGCACGCGCGCCCGTCGACGGTAAGTGGCTGCAAAAGTCCGAAACGCCGACGCCGTGACTAGACCGGAGAGAGCACAGCTTAATGTTTCATCAGAGTCGCGAAGCGCGAAATAACTGCAGCGCGTAGTCGTCGGCAAACCTTCTTGAAACGAGAGGATGCTATTCACCCGATTCGGGGCGCCTCCTCCTCCTCCTCGGGCCGCCGCCGCCCACCTCTTGTCGAACGTTTCGATACGCCAGCTTTGAAAGTGAGCGCTTGCGAAATCCGAAAGAAAGAAGTCCGTTCATTGGTCACAAAACTCCTGATTATGCATAACTAGGTGAGCCGTGAGGAGACACTAAGTAAGGCAGCTGCTTTTTACGACCTCGGTCCCGAGGTCGAGGGTTCGAATCCTTCGGTGGGCGATCCTTTATCGCCGCTGCAAGCGGCGGTGATAGCAGTAAAGGCCCTTCTGTCGCTACGCAAAAGAGGCTATTAAATCAGCTAGCATTTATTTATTTATTTTATTTGTTTAACTATGGCGACGATAAAGATGAGGGCGCATTAGATCGACGCTTGTTTAAAAGCGCCGATTCAATCGTCCTTCTAAGGAAGAGTCCGTTCGGTCAGCTCCTTCGGGCAGCTGCCCGTCTGGGCAAGCGCGTACTTATCACGCTGGTAATGTGAGCGCGGTAATGCGTCTGCCGCTTCGAGCGTATCGAGGAAGGAACCGCTGTAACGAATCGGCGCTGCAGCGACGGTAGGCTGGCGTTCGCATTACCGATACCCGACGGCGGATTCTGTGCTAGGCGGTGGCGATTGCGGTCCTACAGTCGAAGGAAGGTCGGTCTTTTAGGTCGTTCCGAGTCGCGACGCCCGACAGAGGCGGACCTTCGATCTGCGGTATCGGATTCGCTCGCTTTGCTGGGACTTTTATTCGCCGGCGAGTCACTGCCGTGCTGCGCCGGCCGACAGACGCCGCTTCCCGCCTCGCCGGCGCTCGGCAGGACTCGGCTCGAGGCTCTCGGCCAACTGGCGCTCGGCATTCTCGAACGCTGGACGCTAATCGGCAGCATGCGAGGCGGCCCGGCGAGAAAGAGTGACTCAGAAGCAAAACATTCGCCACCGCCGCCGCCGCCGCTTCTCGCCGCTTCTCGATCCGAGAAGCTGAGGAATGCAGCGCCACCGGAGCGCCGGTAACGAAGCTGGCGTTTCGCGAGCGAGGCCCGGGCAAGCGGCGGCGGGCTGCGCGCGCGGGCGCTCTCACGTTCGCAGCCCGCAGCCGCCGGCCGGCGCGCGCAGGTCGGCGACGGCAGAGAGTTCCGTTCGACGGCTTCCGCTCCGCTTCGGCCCCTCCGCCAGGGATGCGCGACCTGAGCTCGCGCTCGCACGCGAGCGCCCGCGGCGTTCGCAGGTCCCAGCAGCAGCCGCCGCCGCCGCCGCCGAGCACCGACCGGCGGTGGCGGCTGCGGCGGCTGCGGACCGACCTCGAAGATGGGGCGGCCGTCGGCGCTGTCGATGCCGCGCTGCGGCGTACGCTTTACACCGCCTGACCGCCGGAGCGAGACGAGAGCGAGGCCCTTTCGCCGCTCGCCAAAGGGCGAACCGGGCACTCCGTCTCTGGCAGAGACGAAGCGTGGCAAATAGGCTGCGGTCCCTGGCCCACGCCCGCGTCCTCCCAAGCTCCGTCTGTAGCTGTCCGGGCGCAGTGCGAATCGAGTGAAGCGTGCGGGTAAGTTCTAGTGACATTCTAGTGACTCACTGCCTTTCCGGCAGTCGCGATGCCAGGGCATTTGATATGCACTGGGGCGGCAACCTGAACCAACCCTATTAAAGAAAGCAAAGGCTGACATTTTCGCCATCAACCCACTGGAAGCAGTCAATAAAGGATTGCTCGCTACAGGACTCGAGTCCACGACCTGGACAGTTGAAATGGCAGGGCCAGCTAAACTAGCCAGATTATGGGCGATAGTCATTATTCGCAATTATGTGATAATTTAAGGCCGAAACCGCATAATAGCCGCCGCCCTGAGATAGGGAGTTGTGATTCCGGACTCGGCAATGGTATTTGAGCTGTTTAAAGCTTTAGGCCACGGAGCCTTAGGTGTACGTGATGGCCTCAGTCGACCGCCTATAATCATACGCTACTGTCGAATAGACTTGTCGGTGTTATGAATACGGACTTGATGTGTTAAGGTATGAGCGCTCTTCGTCGCTACCGTGTTTCTGCTATTGTCGGCACACGTTCGTGCATTGGTGCAGCTACTAAAAGTCACCAGCCGCGAAGCCAGGCTCAGGGGTTATCACTAGCGTTGACTGAGGCCAGCGCGCCGAGCCACGAGCGAGCGCTGTGCTTGCGGCCCAGTTCTGACCGGACGAGGAAGACGCACGCGCACGTTTGTAACGCAGTGAAGGGCGAGCACCTTTCGCCCATAGATAGACCCATATGCCTAAGGCCCATGACGCCTTCGACCGTCGAAATTACGTCCCACTTGCACTCGATGAGCTACGGCCGAGTTCGTGTCGAACAAGCACCAGGATTGTGCGCTATAACGTTTCGTTAACTGCGCATGCCTTCCCTCTTACTCGAAAATCACGAGGTTCCAACGTTAAAAATCTTGCGGGTCCTCAGACGAAAGTCATGGCTCCCGCTTCAGCGTTCCGGCGTATATGAAGTGCCCAGAAAGAGAGCCAGCTTCTGCAGGTGCCGCGCAAGTGACTTATTGTTATTGTTTTCAACGACGTCATTATAGCGTGCAGGGAGGCTCGGCGATAGTGCGGGGATAGTGCAGAATGGCGGAGCTGCCTGCGTCCACTCCCAGCCGCTGCCCAGCGCCGGCTAAGCCGCGTTTCCCGCGAGACGCCGGCCGGCGCAAACGGCGCAAGCGGCTGTTGCAGCCTGAAGGGCAGCTCCGCGGTCGAACGAAAAGATCTAGGTAGTTGACAGTTTTTTAAAGAATTTTTAAAGCTTCACTTAAAGTAAAAACTCCGCAGCTAGGCTTTTCTGCAATCAACGTCGCAGTTGCCACATCGCACCGCTTCTTGCCGACATGCACTGGCTTCCGGTCAAGAAACGCATCGACTTCAAGGTTCTGTTGCTCGCTTTCAGGTCTCTTTATTCTCTGGCTCCAGCCTACCTATCAGGACTACTCATCCGCCAGGCTGGGCATAGTACCGTCGCTTTTCTGAATCAAATTGTTTACCTACACCTCGTACGAGCCTGAAATCCTTTGTAAACCGTGCGATTAGTTCGTGTGCTCCTGAAGCCTGGATCTGACACCCGACTAATGTCACGACATTCCGTGACATGACGATATTTAAAAAGAAGCTAAAACGCACCTATATGTCGCATCGTGTAGTGGATCCTTGTGATTCGTCCTTCGCCCGCCTATGTGTGCTGACAGCGTGCATGCTGCCACCAACCATCTTTGCATGATGACTCTGCGAATGTCACCTCTAGCAACGTTATCTTTGTTGACATTAGGCATTCTATTACTAACCGTATGATAATGTTTCCTTTACAATGCATGTGCCAGTGCCCAGAAAGAGAGTGAGTTCTCTGAGAGGGGCAAATATACTATTATTATTATAATATAACAAATAACAAATATAAAAAATATGCCATCATTATTAGTACGGTATTTAGCCCAATATATTTTCTGGTCGTGCGAAAGGTTGAGCTTCATTATATGCCGGCGTAAAGCACACACTCGCGCACACGAACGCGAACGTACGCACGAGCGTACGCACGCATCGTGGCAGGATCGGGGCGAGACGCGGAGGAAGACGAGATGGCAGGATGAGAGAGGGTCCGGCGCTAGTCAAACCCCACTGCGGCTCCTAGTCCTAGTCTCGTCTTCTAGAGCGAAGCCGCCAGTGCGGGCGACGGTCGCCGGATTCGCCTCGGGTCTCGCGCACGTCTCTCGACTCGTAGCGCAACGCGCGCGCGCTCGCGAGGCCGCGAGGGATCCTCGCGGCCTCGCGAGCGTGCGGCGAGCAGGTCGGCAGCGTGCGTCGGCGCCGAGCGCCCACAGAATCCCGGGTCGTTAAGCGTTAAGTGTTAAGCCGTCACCTCCGCCTTCGCCGCCTTCGCCGCCTTCGCCGCCTTCGCCGCCTTCGCCGCCTTCGCCGCCTTCGCCGCCTTCGCCGCCTTCGCCGCCTTCGCCGCCGCCGACGAACCCACGCGTGTCTATGGCGACCGCTCTCTCGAGAGCAACAGGCCGATCCGATCTGCTCGTTTGGCACGAAAGAACGCCACGCAAAGCTGTCGCGGCCACGCACGCTTCGTCCGCTCTCACGTACCGGCGCGACCCCGAAGGTCCGTTGGCCTTGAAGCGCCACCTAGCGGGCCACAAGCGGCGTTCTATTTATAAAAGCTAGGCTAGCTGGCGTTTGGCGCTCGATCGCTGCGGGCTCTCTGCGGCCGGGACGTTCGGGCCGCCCGTTTCGGGCGTCTTCGCAGCCGCTAGTGGCCACACTGGGCGGCCGTGGCGAGTCCAGCCGGCGGCCGAGGGTGGTGGGGTGTGAGGCCGCAGGGGAGGGAGATGGCAGATGGGTCGGTGGATGCGCACCGCGTGACCCGCCCGCGCGGCGGCGGAGTAGGCGGCCGCTCGGCGGAATTCGATAAGCGCTCAGCCGAGGCGTACGGTCCCATTCACGCGTCCCGCGTCTAAAGTTTTACTCACGTTCCGAGCTCTGAACTATCATCTTACCCGCCGCGCCGCTGCAGGAATTGCCGAGCGCGGGTCCGAGTAAATAGCTTCCATTATTGCTCGATATCGCCCTTTGTTTGCTCATTGTCTCCGCGGCTCGGCCCAGCCAGAAGCCGACGCTGGCCCGCCGCCGGCGCTGTCGCTGCTGCTCGTAAAAGCCGCGTCGTCTTCGGCTTTGACCGCTGCATTTTCGCTGTCTACGACTCGAGGACTCTGCCGAGCTCGGTTCCACGCTCTCGCCGGGACCGCGTGGGTGGGAGGGGCGCGGTGGCGGTGGCGGTGGCGGTGGCGGTGGCGGTGGCGGTGGCGGTGCCGACTGAGCGACGGCCGCCCGCCGTGCGAGAGCCTTTTGTGGTCGTCGCGTCGTTTCGCTGGTGCTGCACTCGCTGTCGAGGTGGCGGGGCGCTGCTGCGCTACGGACGACGCTGGCACCGCCATAGGCGGAGCTTGGGTAGCGCGTCGCTCTCGGGTTTCGCCGGTGACATCTGTCAGGGGTCAAGGTGAAGCGCTCGCATCTTCGCCGTGGCCCTCGATAGATCCGATATAATAGATCAGGATAAGCGGAGCTCGTCGGCCGCCTAGAAAGTCGGTCGCCTCGAATTTGCTAGCGCAGCCGATTTAATTGGCGGTTCGTTTGGGACGTTGCAGCCGATTTAATGTTCGGTTCGTCCGGGACGACGCGCCGCCCAACAGAAAACGAATGGGCTAGCGTTTCGCCCACACCATCTTCTCGCGCCAACACTTGAAGCTAAGAGTCCACTCGTGCCTCGCGCGGCGCGTATTCGATCCTCGCCGATCGTCCCGAGTTGGCTCCGAACTGAATGTCGGCGGCCCGCTCCGTCGTCAGTCAGTCAGTCCGCGTCTGCTTTCGTTTTGCCGGGCAGCGACCGCGACCAGGACTTCGCTCCCTCTACCATTTGCCGCGCGCGGCAAATGGTAGAGGGAGCGAAGTCCTCTCGTCAGTGAGCGATTGCGCCGAGCCCGCGCGTCGGCCGACGTCGACGCGCAGGCTCGCCTCCAAGTGAGGCCTGGCCGACGCCCTCGGACCGCTGCCGGCGCCTCAGAGTACGAAAAGCCGCCGCCGCCGCCGCCGACGCCGAGCCGCGCGAAAGCGTCGAAGAAGAAGAAGAAGAAGAAGACGACACCTGCCCACTGATGTCTGGCCGTCCGCGCCCACGCTCGAGTGCCTCATCGCGAAAGCCCGCTTTAACTGGTACCGGATGAAACGCTTAGTCAGCTGATAGGCAGCCGTACGTCGCTGCCGTCTTACGACATCTGTTCCGACGACATCGCCAGCGGCGGCACTTCTGGCGCGAATCTTCCGCCGCACTCGACCGCTCCCTGCCGACCGTACGGAATTCGAGGCTCGCGGCGGCGCGAGTTTTACGAGCCACCCGACGACAGCCAGCGGCGAAGAGAGCGGAAGTGAGAAGCGAGAGTTCGCCGGCGGCGTTCTGCCTTCGTCAGTGCCTCTCTCTCTAAATAAATAAATACTAGCTGATTTAACAGCTGCCTCTCTTGTATAGCGACAGAAGAGCCTTTACGGCTGTCACCACCGCTTGCAGTAGCAATAAAGGATCGACCACCGCAGGATTCGAACCCACGACCTCGGGCCGTGGTCGTCAAAAGCAACTGCCTTACCTAGTGAGCCATTGCGGCTCACCCTCTCTCTCTCTCTCTCTCTCTCTCTCTCTCTCTCTCTCTCTCTCTCTCTCTCTCTCTCTCTCTCTCTCTCTCTCACTCTCTCTCTCTCACTCTCTCTCTCACTCTCTCTCTCTGTCTCTCTCTCTCTCTCTCTGACTCGTCGTCTGCTCCCCGGGATCCTCGACGCGGCTCGCCGACGCTGCAAGTCTCGCCTATCGTTTCGCTACAGCGAGGCAGCTTCGATTTCCTTCAGGCAGTGCCAGCTCGCGGCCCGTTTTGCCGACTCGGTGGGGGAAGGGGGCGCGAAGAGGACTTTCCACTTTCGTCAACCACCCGAAACAGGACAGTCTCTCATTGGTGCTATCGTCTCGCGTGCTCCAGACGACTCGCACAGCGAAAACTAGGGCAAATCCGTCGCGAGCGTTTCCGCTTTGGGGGCGTCTCGCTGAGGGGCGGCGTGACATTCGGCCAGGCGTTCCTGGCGTCGAACCCGCTGCAGGCAGATGATACAGTAGGCGCCAGCGTTCCCTTGGCGAGGCCTTGGCTGCTCGAAAAACTGACGAAGCGAGATCGGTGAGTGAGTAAGTGGCGCCACCTGGCGGCGGTATTTGCAGCCACCGTCTCTGACGTATGGGCTCGTAAACTTAAGCGCACACAGTTGGGCAAATCGCCACCTCAGACTTATGTATCGAAAAAACATGGATCGAAATCCGGTTCGGGAAACGAAAGCGGCGACCTAAGGTGCTGGGACATGACCTGCTGAGGCTAATGACATATTAATGATGTTAGTTATGTATGGCAGCAGCAGATCAATGCAAAGTAGGAGCAGGACAGTGGGAATAGGGTCCAGAGGACTTGTTGTCTTCTTTGATTGGGATACGAACTTCAGGACTAGATCACTGGTGACCTGCTTAAATGTAGACATTGAGGTGCAGCCAGGAATCGGCCTTGCCCGTAGCCAAGATTAAGCTGAGGAGGCGGCGGCCAGACTTTGGCTTTGCTAGAAGCAGCCAATTTAAGAAATGCTTGACGTGCTTAGGGCAGCAGGCTGCCCAACATCCCCCCTAGATCGGCACGACGGCTGCCGAGCGCCTGGGGACACAACTACATCCGGCGTTTTCAGGCCTAGCGAGGTATGCATCGGGAGCTAAAGAAACAAAGTATTTTCGTCATCTCGTTCGCAGGTGCACCGACCCTGCGGCATCGAGAAGCGCTCTGCGTTAGCCTCTCGATAATTAAGTGACGTACTCTTTCTACGTAGGCTAGGCTAGGTTTTTACTTTGAATTCTGGGAACTTTCACATAAAACAAATAATAAATAAGAATAATTCATTTATTTAGCGCCCCAAAGAACTTAATCTCTATTCAGGCGCTTCACATATGCCTCGGGGCTCGAGCCCACGACCTCAGTCAGACCTTGGTCGGAGCGAGCACCTTAACCGCTAGACCAAACCAGCACGACAATAGATTTTGTGTAGTATCTTTGCCCACAGGATTTCCTGATGACAGTAAATCAATCGCTAATTTTGTTAAGATGCAATGTGAAGGTCAACTCTGCACTAACGCTGAACCGTATACGCAGGACTCTAAATTCTATAGAGCTGCCCTTTATCAGCTTCTATCTGAATGGAGGCTTTTCTTACACCGGCGGACCACAGAGAATGTGGACTGATTAATTAGTGTAAACTTTACGAAAGAGGCGGCAACCTTTGACTAGCACATCGCAATGATGGCGCCATCTGTGAACGTTTCTGTGGATGTGGTAGGGATGCTGCATTCTGCAGAAACGAGTGAAATGAAATTAATTTGAAGTTGTGGCCGCTGTCAGTCAAACCAAGTCATTGGAGTGTAACTGACCAAGGCTTTTTCATCGCCGCAGCCTTACTCATATACCGCCTCTGGGCGTCGTAACGTAATATAATGTATTTACGTCTGTAACTCACAAAGCCTCAAAGACAAAGTGGGTGCTACGCAGAAGAATTTTCTGTAGCTCACTCAATGGCTAAGCGCCTTTTGGTATGTATAATAACAATAATTACATTACAATTGTATAGAGCCTTCAGAGAACTTAATTTCTTTCTAGGCACTTTAAATAAGCTATAAAGGAAGCATGATCAAATGGTTGGTGGTAACATTGACATGTCAACAAACATAACATGATTAGAGGTGACATGCGAAGTGTCAACATGTAAACATGATTAGTGGTAGCATGCATAGTGTCAGAACGAATAAACAAAGGCAAAATCCCAAGAACCCACTAAATTTTATAATGTTCAAGTGTTCTTAAGCTTCTTTTAAATTTCGGCATGTCAAGGGATGTCGTGACTTGAGTCGGAAGCGAGTTCCAGGCTTTGGGAGCATACGAACTTAAGGCATGGTCTCCACAGAATTTGAGACTCGTACGAGGTGTAGCTATTCGATCCAAGTCCGAAAGTGGCTAGTACGACGCCTAGCCTTGTGGGGGATGAGTTTTGATAGGTAGGCTGGAGCCAGGGAATAAAGGGACCTAAAAGTGAGTAACAGAACCTTGAAGTCGATGCACTTCTTGATTAAAAGCGAGTGCAGGTCGGCGAGAAGGGGTGAGATGTGGTAAATGCGATTCTCACGACAGACCAGCCTAGTTGCAGAGTTTTGCACCTACTGTAAGCGCCTGATTGCACATGCCGGTAGATCAGCAAGCAGTGAGTTACATAAGTCAATACAGGATGTAACAAATACATGGACCAAATTTTGATGCAATATCCCTGTCTAAGCAAGCCCGAATTTTAGTAATGCCATGTAGCTGAAAGTAGGCAGGTTTGACTGTCGAGCTGATGTGGTCGTCTATTGAAAAATCACTTTAGAACAGTTTCTCTAGATTTTGTGCAGATGCCACACGAGATATGCTGGCAGCGTTACTTTTTCCAATTTCGGAGTCACACTTGGTTTTACCATAACCAGTAAGTTTTTTTTATCATCATTCAATTTGAGAAAGTTTTCCACAATCCATGAGCGGATGTCAGTAGTACATGCAGCAAGGTAGCTAAGAGAATTTGACGTGCTGGAGAGCTGGGAGGGATCAAAACACAGGTACAACTGTGTGTCATCTGCTTAGAAGTGAAAGCCTAGATTGTGCTTTGCGATCACATTGGGAAGAGGGGTAGTATAGATTGTGAAATATAGGCGGACTAAGCAAGCACAGAGCCCTGAGGTACCCTGTACTTTAGTGGTTCCCTAAGGTGATATTTGTCCGTTCACATCAATACTCTCAAGTCTCCCACTGAGATAGGACCTGAACCATTGCAGTGCAGTGCCAGTGATGCCCAGGCGAGATGGGAGGCACTCAAGAAGAACTTGGTGATCAATAGTATATCAAACGCTGAGCTGGGATCAAGCAAAACAAGCAGAGAGACTGAACTCAAGTCAGCATCCCCGGTAAAGTCGTTACATACCCGAAACAATGCTAACTCTGTGGAGTGATTAGCTCTGAAACCAGACTGGAACGTACATGCTAGGTTTGAAGTTTTCATATAAGGGTCCAGCTGGTCTGCCACAACTCGTTGACCATTCACCTCGGCAATCTTTTCGTTGCAGACATCGATCCTAATACTATTGCTGGTGACTTTGTCTTAGCGCCCTAAGAACCTAGCCGACTCTATTCAGGTGCTTTGCAACACGCTGCAAACGAAGGATTAGCCAAGAGGCAATGACAATCCCGAGACATCTCGCTTAGACAAGCGTGCAGGAAATACAGAGAAAGCCACACTGGGCCGCTGCTTAGTAGGATGCACTGAGTCGCTCGAAGGTCGAAGGTCAAAAGGTAGAAGGTCGAAAGTCTCTCGCAGGCACTCGAAGCACAAAGCAGGAAGAAAAGAGGCGAGCTCACTGGGGCTCGTATCAGAACATGTCGCTCGTGTCCTTAGCTAAGACCTACGATACAATTTCTGGAGCGCACAAAGCACAGTTAAATCGAATGAAGTGAAGGCTGCATGGAGCAGGTTGTTTTTCAGCTTCTTTTTGAATATCGTAGAATTAGTAAATAACAGTCTTTCCAGTCAGTCTTCCAGACCGACGTAGGCGTACCACGTGGGCAACCAGCTGTCGCATAGTTTATGACATCAGTCGGTAGTGAGTTCCAGACTTCGGTAGCTGCTGTAACCGAAGCCACGGTTCTCGAGGAGAGATTTGAAGTTGGTGAGGAGCCAATCGAACTATCAGAAGAGTTGGTCTAAGGCGACGGGTGGCCTCATTTGAAACTAATTCAGATAAGAAGGCCGGAGCAAGAGAATGAACGGTCCTAAATTTAAGTGACCGCATCTTGAAGGTACTTGATACGCGGCCAGTGCGAATTCGGTGGAACAGGGCAGTGATGCAATGTGGCAAATGCCTCGCATACGGCACATAAGCAGTAAGCTTCCGAGCTCCAACTGTAAGCGTCGTATTGCACAGACTGGATGACCAACGAGTAGTAAGTTATAGAAGTGTAATAGGGATGCCATGAATGCACGGATCAGCTTGGCTGTGGTGTCCTTATCCAACTAAGGCCGATCCTTTGAAATTTTATTTAGTTGAAAGTAAGCAGCTTCAACTGAGGAGCTTATAGGCTCATTTAATGAAGTCGTTTTTAAGGAGGACTGCCAGATTCCGTGTAGAGACCACAGGACATAATAATAATAATAATAATAATAATAATAATATATTTGCATAGGGCCCTCAGGGGACTGAATCTCTTAGTATTTTATACAAATGCTGGTCGATACAATTTGGAAGGTTAGGCTTTCCACTCGTTTTGTCTTTATTCAATTTGAGAAAGTTTGTGACCATCCAAGTGAGAATGCCGGAAATAAATGCTATATGAGAGCTGAGAAGGTGAGAGATGCCGGGAAGAATCAAGCAGCACAAGTACAGCAGCATAAAAGTATCTGCATAAAAATTAAAGCCTCAATTGTGCTTGGGCATTACAACGGCAAGAGGTAGTGCATATATTGCGAAATAGGCCATACTGCAGAGGCTCGCTGGATGATAGTTAAATTGGAGTTGGAATCTACCCTTTGAATTCTCCCTCTGAGATAGGAGCTAAGCAATTGGAAAAGAGTGCCTGTGATGCCCTAGGCAATACGACAGGCTCTAAAAACGGATTTATGGATCAATATTATAGTCAATCGCTGCTGTTAAATTCAGCAGAACTAGCGGAGAAAACTTAAGTCAAAATTCTTCACAGGGTCGTTATACACTAACAGCTATACTGACTCTATGGAGCGGTTGCTCTAAAATCTGACTGAACTTACTAGATTTTAACTTTGGATTTAAGAACTGTTCAATACCATACATACAAAAATTTGAAGGGATTTCAGTCGAAACAAGCCAAAATAACTTTTACGAATGCAGAACCATTTCAACCATTTCGATAATTCCGAATCTCTCTCTCTCTCTCTCTCTCTCTCTCATAATTTGTTCTCTCTCTCAGGTTCGCCTTTCAGTCTTCCAGACCGACGTAGGCGTACGCTCCACGTGGGCACCCGGCTGTAGCATAGTTTACGAAAGACCTCAGCGGAGACGAGCGGAAACTAAGAAGCGGCAGTCCAAAGCATGCACTTGTCCGCCCGCGCTCGTTCTCGTCGTTAACGCTGTTGATATTTTGGCGAAAGGTGAAGGCGAGCAGCCTCGAAGGGAGATCGTCCTGTGGCAGAAACGGAGAAAGGAAGCTAAGCTTAGGTAAAAACTGCAGCTTGTGCTCACCGACACTGGTGGCTCGTGCTTTCTGCCGCCGTGAATGCTGCTTTGGGGCTATTCACGCTCAGAAAGTGCTAATCAATACCGCCTCGCTTTTCAATGTTACTATGCTGATAGCTTAGAGCATAAGATTAGCTCCAACCAGAGACTAGGGACTTGGCGAAAGGCTCGCGCATGATATACGCGAACATAACTTGCGTAAAATTTTCACTTCGGGAAGTTTTTGACATTTTTATAGCTATTATCCAGAAAGGTAGATTTTTCTCTACTGTTTAGAAAGATTTCCGGTGGCAAGTGAGAAACAAAAGGGCTAAGCCCAAGCTGATCTGTTTTATATTAAAATGAAAGTGATCTTCTGCCCCAGATAGTCACCAACCCAAACCCTAAACCTCAAACCCTAAACCATAAACCATAAACCTAAAATCCCAAACCCCAAACCCTAAACCCCTAAATCCCAAATCCCAAACCCCAAAACCCCAAACCCCAAACACCAAACCCCAAACCCAAACCCCAAACCCCAAACCCTTAACCCCCAAACCCTAAACCCTGAACCCAAAACCCTAAACCCTCAAGATCTTCTGCCCCAGCTAGTCATCAAACGCGTGAGTGAGCCAAGCGCGAAAAACTGAAATACTCATTTCCTAGAGGCTATAATAATTAGCAGCTTGTTAGGAAATGGAGTTGGAATAAAGGCGTGTTAGGGTAGGAATGCAGAATATTTTTTATCAAAGTAATGACCAAAGCACATTGCTTAAAACTGCAATTCCTAGCTTAATACTCAGCGTGAGCTCACACGAGACAAGAAGAGTCAAATCTTATAATAATAACAATAATACACTTGATATATTTCCCTCAGAGTTCTCAATCTTTTTATACTCACTTTATACTTGCTGCAAAGGAAGCACGATCGAATGGTTAGTGGTATCATGCTTAATAAACAGCAATAATAACATGGTTAGTGGTGATTTGGACAGGGTCAGCATGCAAGTCTTTTCCAGACTGTTCGAATAAGTCCTCATAGCCTATGCTGGAATGATACAGTTGCCATTAAATCAAAGGCATGAGCAAAACTCTTAGCCTATTGAAGAAAATGTAAATGAAAATTTGTAATGATTATAAAAAATCTCGCGATGCTCCAATTGTAATTACGTAACACCCACATGGTCTTTGTGGAGTTACAGACGGAGATAGATTACATTAAATAACATTACATTTGTCGTACACTGAACGCGACCGTATTACTCATAGCCGCCATTTATGCTGCTCCATTAGCTGTAAAAGAGCGCGGCAGTTACAGCTACTCGTATTTGAAGGGTAATACAGTATGATTCATTTGCACAACACGCCCGTCGTGGCTTGGCTCATCCATACCTTTACCATTCAATTGCATTTCACTTTACAGCAAATGTAAAGCGCCTAGAGAGAGATTAAGTTCTCTGAGGGCGCTTTATCAAGTGAATTATTATTATTATTACCTAGCTGAACCAATACACCAGTTTCAGCCTCCTCGTGCCCCCAGGTCTTATATTTACAATAAACTAGCTGTTCCATTCCTCCGCTTAAAGACCGTTGGCGACAGAAGCTTTAGCTCTGCAGGTCCTAGGCTGTGGAACTTGCTTCCACAATTCTTACGCAACGACAACTACTCTCCTACTGCCGACTATGGCACATCTTTTTCAGCGGTCCTGAACTGCTACTTCTATGCTACTCACTACCTCAACTGCTCTACTGACTCTGCTATGCTTCCCAGTTTCTCTTTGTTGCGTGAGACGAAGTCTGTTAGCTACCGAATGCGTACCGAAAGCCACTTAGGCTGCGAGTGAGCTATACAAAAATCTCCTGCGTAACACCCACATAGTCTGTATGGCTTTTTGGAGTTACAGAAGGAGATACATTACATTTTATTAGCATCCTACGAGAACTTAATCTTTGTCAAGACGCTTCACACATGCCGTAGACTCGAGCCCACTACAAAAGGTTGTTAAAGATGAGCACCTTAACCACTGGCGCCAAATCAGGGCGGCAATAGGATTGGAAACTCTTCCAGAGTTTACGCAAAGCTCCTGTACAATGAACATGAAAAAAACACAGCAGTAGGTTATACTGTCATCCGTGCCCTCACTACTCACTACTCACTACTGCAAATTTATCCACAAAACCAGCACAACCCATACGTAAAAGTGTATGCTACGTTAATAGCTTGAACTCTTTTACCTAATAAAAACGAGCCAATCTTAAAAGGGCTTCTAACAATTCTCGTTGTACGTCAGAATATTGTTTCCTCTGAATTTCGCTGGTGCTTTTCGGGCAATCATATTGTTGGGGCTGAAACGCTTGGGTATCGCGTGTTTCCGTAACCTTGGCGATAGTTAAAACAGCAACTAGGCAAGCAGGTCCACGCTTAAGTTATGTCTGCGCGGAAGAAACCCCGACGTCTTGCCCTGACGGTTTTTCATGTGGAGTGAACGTGATTGCCGATCTAATGTAGCTCGATACTTTTCGGGAATTGATCGCGTTCTCTCTTTCTCTTCAAGCCCCTAATTAATCACACGTGCTGCCAAAACGTGACGCTACCTTCTGCTGTTTACGCAGACTCACCTAGTTGTTTAAAATATAGGATGAAAAATTCCTCGATGACAACTGATTGAACAGATTCTTGGTCAAGCGCTTGTTACGACACATGCTAATCTGGCTCCACTAAAGTAAAGTCGCGATGCAAATAGTTACGATGACGCCAAGCAACAGTAGTCGTAAAGTCATTTATTAATACTCACGCCCTTTGGAGCACGCTTCGCTATCTCTCTCTCCCTCGGGCACAATGAGTACAAGTAGATATCTAAGATATCGCAGCTGCCTGTGGAATGCCGCAGTCTAAACGTGGATGACTTAGCCACCAGAGCTACTCGTGGGAAATTGGTCTCGGCATTTTCACCGCTGAACTTACGACTAATTAATGTCCAACGACTTCATAAGCGGTACAGGGCATTTTTATTTCATTATTATGAGCACTGCGTGTTAAGAATCCTCGAGTCGGGTTCAGATCTGCTTTGCGATCTTTCTCTGCCCTTGCAGTTGAACGGTGGGATACACGAGTCCACGGAGAGTACTTGTGTTCGACGGCCTCGTGAGAAGCAATATGCTGTCTGCGATCATACATGGGCAACGTTAGCGCATAAGCGGCAACTAACGGACGTCTTCTCAATGATAGTAACTATTCATCTGTATAGCGCCACTAGAGAACCTAATCTCTTTTTGGGTACTTTACACTTGCTGATAAATTGCTAAGCCATGCCTGAGTGATATCATTGCTGTATGCCTGTAAAAAGCTTTAGCAAAAAATCTCAGCTGATTCAACAATGCGAACGATAGTCGAATCACTCAGTTTTAGATTCATACAGTCTCAAGGCTCCTGCCTACCCATGTCAAATAATTCCTAATCATGCTTTGCATCGCACCACTCTCGTTTCTGACTCATTTTTTTTAGCGGTTTGTATCATGCAAACAATCTCGATTTCTGTGGAGACTGTGATTTCAGTTCGTTTGCTCTAAAAACCTGGAACGGTGGGTTTCAAAACCAAGACCAAGGTCTTTCTCTTCACGACCGAGGTTGTGGGTTCGAGTCCTACTGTGGGCAATATTCTATTGCACACTTCAAGACGCCGAGCTGGTTTGGACCAGTGGTTAAGGTGCTCAATCCGATCAAGGTCTTGCCGAGGTCGTGGGCTCGACCCCCGTGGCATATGTGAAGCGCCTGAATAGAGATTCAGGCCATTCTGACGCTAAATAAACGAGGCTGTTCAATCAGCTAACCTTTAATTTTTTCTTACTTTTTGTTTCGTGCGCTCTCAAAATCTGGAGCTAACTACTGAAACGCTGGAGTGCTATATCCGTCAGATTTTTATAGCCCCAGCGATTATCGGCGGATCCGGAATTACAACGTACATGAACCGGATGTGATACGCAATATTTCGTCAGCTGTCCTTTGAGCATCGAACGCGAGTTGTACAGTCGTGGCTGGTGTCGAACGGATTCGGCCCGGATACGGATATGGCTGTCGACTAGGCTGCTCTACGCTACGGATAAGGAGCTTCTGTATTACGGTACGGCGGCTCTTCGTTGCCGCAGTGCTCAGCTGCCCGTCGGCTACCTGCGTGTAGCGAGGTAACTTATGCGGCTCGCTGTGTCGTGCTTGGAGGCGCCGGCGTCACCGGCATTTATCGCGCGTCTCAAGAGCTAGCACCGCTACGAGAGCTGTACTTATGGCGAAGGTAGTGCTGAAGCCGCCGTAGTGCGTTTTCAGTGCTACCGACTGACGTCACAATCAACGAACACACCCTGACCTGACGGCGTTTTTTTATGTAAAGAAGCTATAAGTCCACACGTTTCTAACAGTATTTGCTCTGTCCGTGTCGCCCTTTGTGTGCTTAGTCAAGCTGAAACTGTGCGAAAGTCGTAACTAATCCATCGACACGCTGCCTTTCCAGCACATTCCAAGCGCGTTGAAAGATATCTAATTCTCTTATGACGTCTATGCGAATGCCATATGTTTTTGTTAGTCTTACTGTTATTAGGCCTTCCACGGAAAGCAGCCTCATTTCAATAGGGTAACTAGCCTACCGCCCAAGCTTTGCTGCATGTACCTGTGACGTATTCTGCCGATTGGCCGCTACCGTCATGGTCAGGTTAGCGGAGTAACCCGACAAAAGCGCGAAACGACATAAGCGCGCATGACAAAAGATTGTCGTATTTACAGTACTTTATAAGAGAAATAGTTTCATGGTATAACTCAAATCACAATATAACTGTTTCAGATTTTAAATTTGTTTCGAAATGGTATTGACAGATTTAATATATCTTACTAATGTTTTATCATTTTAAAATTACATGCTCAGGTTGTGTGCGATTACTCGAAGGTAATCTTCAACTAGGACTGTTTCGAGGTAGGTTGTTGATGTTGCGAGCACACGCGTTCAGCTCCTACAGTAGTGCACTGCGATACATAATCAATTTCCACAATACTAGTCAGAACATTGTGGTTTTGATTCCAAATTATTATACAAAATGGTTTTACGGATTTACCCGTCAATTTCATGCAATTGCGTCCTCGTGCTATGTATGGTCTCAAATGGCCCGGATCTGCGAGCATATTTACATAATCCAACGGCGATACAGCTGCCATTTCCACAATAGGCATCACACATCAGTGGTTGCAATTCCACATTATAGAAAATGGTGGCACGGATTCATCCTCAAAATTTCGTGCAATTTCGCGTCAGCATACAAATGCAATGGCCTCCAATGGCCCATGAGCTTTTGTCGTGCTCGCATTAGTCGGGTTTCCAGTGGAGAACAGCAGTTAGTCGTCGCCTTTCGCTCGTTAAAAACAAAGAGTGAACATTTTCTGTCAGTGCATGGTCCTGGTACCCTAAGGAAATTGCAGCTTGCTAACGTTAGCGAGCCATCCAGCTAGATAAAGCAGTGCGAGTCGCTATAGTGAAACGTGTGCAGGCAAAATAGGATAGGTAAGGATGGCGCTTGATATTATTAGAGGTGCGTAAATTATAAGGATAAGGAACCAGAAATGTCATCATCTACTAGCTTGCACATGCAAAAACTCATCGATAACTCTAACTTTGCTTTGGAAGTCAGGTCTGAGTGTTTACCTAGCAGATGAGACTAACTGTCCCACTGACTGCCAAGCTTTCTTAGTTAATGGTAATGGAGACAGTCTGTATAGGAGGAAATATGAAGAAGTATTTCAAAATTCTATTACGTAATTTTCCTAGCAAAAGACCGTAAGTCTAATTCAATAGAATTTATTACTTCGCACCGGGTAGCGAATTCAGCATTGAGTAGTGCGTACGGACGGTACACGTAACGTGCTGACCATCTTAAAATCAATGTTAAATATATAGTAAGCACAGCACCTCTTGTGAAGGATTACAGGAAAATTCTGTTGACCAATGCCCATCGCCTACCAAAGGAAGGCACACCAGGGCATATTTCATTTCAACTACACGAGTTCATGTTGTTGCTACGTAAGCATACTATCTCCCCTTTTTGACATGCCGCTCAGCATTGCTGTACCGTTGTAGTGGTATTACAAATCGATCACAAAGGCCATAATGTAAACGTGACGTCAGTCAATGAGTATAGGTAACGAACCTAGCTTAGTATATAGTATATATTTATATTAGTATATAGTATATAGTATATAGTATATATTTTGTGTTATTCCTCCTACGGCTAGTTTATGGCTTAGAGTGATTTATGGGTCAGCAGATATTATGACAGTCGTTGGTTTATAGGCTGTTGGGATTTATGGTAGTGATATTTAAGTAAGGGGCGGCAAAGGCCAGTGGAGTAACGTCAAGGACGCAGGGCAGAACAGTGGTGTACGAGCCCGCTGCGGCGTCCATGTGAATAAACGTCTTTGAGTCCGTTTCGGTGTTCTGCGTAGTGCCGCGTACTTGCCATTAGGAAGAATGTCAAACTAAAATGGGCTCCGAAGGCTCGGTCAATTTAATCTGCTTTAACCACACGAAGCTGGTTTACATTAAATCTACAAGAATTCTGCTTCGCGTTCATAAATCATGTGACATTGCCGGAAGCTAAGAAAAGCCGGGGCTTCTTTTCACTCGAAAACTGAATTTCTGCTAGTTAGACCCAAACAGATTTATAAGACGTTGAACACTTTGCTGGCCAATTCTCAGAGGTCTCACTCTTAAGCATTCACGATTCGGCCGATACGTCTTCAGCCTTCTTCGCTGAGAAAATTATTGTACACATCCGTGCCTCCATTAAGCCCCGCATCGACTATAGCACTTGTTGGATCGCAACCTAAGAACTTTTAATTAGGAGATTTTTAGAGATTTCTGCATGCCGTCTCGTCTTCTGAATATACATTTCTATATGTGGTCTTCACTGGCAGACAAAGTTAGCCCAGCCAAAACTGAGATTTTTAATGCTTCTTTGGAAAAAGAGGTTGTACCCAAGTCCTTCAAATCGGCCATCGTTAAATCGATACTTCCACCAGACATGTCACATGTGATGTCCCACAAAGACTCGACCTCGGTCCTTTGCTCTTCTCCATTTACACTCAACCTCTGGAAAAGGTGATTCAGGCCCATGGAATAAGCTATCACCTTTATGCTGACGATACTCAGCTGCATTTGTCATTTAAAACTTGGGAGTCTGCTGGAGCGACAGGTAAACCGAATGCTTTCCTTGCAGACATTCGATCCTGGATGTTGGCAGATTTCCTTAAACTAACCAACGATATGAAGGAGCTGCTACTCTTAGGAGACCCCAAGCTTGTGGCTGTACTAGATGACTTTGCTTTTAGGCGAGGCTGTTGTGCAACCACCCCCCATGTGCTCGAAATGCTGTCGCCTTTGGCAGCTGCTTAATTTTGAAAGGTGCGTTAAGAGGCCTGCTTCCACAGCTTGCTTTCGCGTCCGATCCATATCTAAGATTAGGAACTGCATTCCACAGTGGCTTTCAAAAAATTTAACAAGCTCACTGGTTCTGTCTCGGCTCGATACTTGTAAATTCCATTTTGGCTGGGTTACCGAAAAAAGCAACTAGGCCACGGCAGCTGGTGATGAATGCGACTGCAGGGCTAATCTACAAATCCAGCGTGTTCGACTACGTGTCTCCTTTGCTGAAAGAGCTTGGACGGCTGCTGGTTGATCGGCAAGCGCAGAGTAAAGTTCGTACGCGGACCCGGAAGGCCTGCCGTGGCTTGCTTCCTTCATACCTAGCTGAACTGCAGTAATTTTAGTCTTCTCGTGCTCTCAGGTTCTGTATGGGCAGTTTCTCGTTTCCCGCTCAAAGACGATTGGCGACCGAAGCTTTTGCTCTTGCTCTGCAGATTCTAGACTTTTAAAATCACTTCCATAATTCTTCATCAACGACACGTTCGCTCCTGCTGCGGACTAGGGCACATTCTTTCAGCCCAGCTGAGCTGCTACTTTCAACTCTCTTGCTGCATCCGCCAATATATCAGTCAAAATGAGATTATAATTATTTAGCCGAGACAGAACCAGGGAGCTTGCTATATTTTTTGAAAGCCACCGTGGAAGGCAATTCATAATATCCATATTAGATAGGGATCGTACGTGATAGCCAGCTGTGGTGGCAGGCTTCTTAACGAAGCTATTAAAATTTAGGCAACTGCCAAAGACGACACCTCCATTCCGAGCACAGGGCGATTGGCTGCACAACAGCCTCGCCTATAAGAAGAGCAAAGTCATCTTGTCCAGCCGCACGCTTAGGGTCTTCTAAGAGTAGCAGTTCCGTTATATCGTTTGTTAGTTTAAGGAAAATTCGGAACCTAATGCTCAAATCGGCTCTGCCAGCATCTCTTCTGTTGAATCTGCACGAAATCTAGGTGTCCGGTTCCAAAGTTACCTTTCATTAGATGACCGCATGGAATCCTCAGTCAAGTCTGCCTACTTTCAGCTATGTAGCATTGCTAAAATTCGGGCTTGCTTAAGCAGGGATAGGCATCTAAATTGGTAAGCGCATTTGCGACATCCCGTCTGGATTTCTATGACTCACTCCTTGCTTGTGTCATATCACCGAATCTCGCCGACTTGAACTAGCTCCCAGTAAAGAAGCGCATCTACTTCAAGGTCCTATCATTCAATAGTGTCCCTTCATTCTTTGGCTCCAGCCTACCTATCAGATGGAATCCCCTACCAGGCTCGTACCACCCAATTTTTTGAATCAAGTCGTTTAGCTACATCTCGTACGGACCTGAAATTCTTTGGAGACCGTGCCTTTAGTTTGTGTGCTCCTAAAGCCTGGCAATTACTTCCGACTGGCATCACGACATTCCCTGGCTTGAAGATATTTACAAAGAAGCTCGTAATCGCATTTAAAACAATACATGGAGGTTTCGCTCATCCTTGTATTGTTTTTACCAAATATGTTATCTATGTGAGTGCGTTTTCAGTGTCATGAGATAGTGCTGAAGCTTAAAGCGTCAGCCTGTTTTACACTAAAGTGTCCTGTTCCAAACTGACCTTTCATTTGACGAGCACATAAGCTCCACAATCAGGTCTGTCTACTTTAAGTCAACATTTCCAAAATTTGGGCTTGCTTAGACAGGGGTACCACATCCTAATTGGTCCATGTATTTGCGACATATCATATCGACTTCTGTAAGTTACTACTTGCTGGCTGTTCTGGCCTGTGAAATAAGGCACTTAAAGTTAGTAAAAAACTGAGCAGCTAGACTTATCTGTCGTGGACTTTGAAGTTGCCACATTGCTTCACTTCTCAGCGACCTCCATTGCCATGCAGCGCACCGATTTCAACGTTATGTCATCCAGCCTAAAATCCTCTAGAGACCGTGCCTTTAGTTCTCGTGCTCCCGGAACTCTCGGAACTCAATCCCACCTGACGTCCCCACATCTCCTGACTTAACAACATCCTCATAACTTTCCGACATTTAAAGGAAGCTGAAAATGCACCTGTTCCTCAAGCAATGTTATGGGTCCGTGTGAATCGTCCCCTGTGTGCGTAAGCGTGCTGACGCTATGCATGTTATCGCTAACTATATTGACATGCTTCCCCGATACCGCGTCTAAATCCACCCAGAGAGAAATTTATTTCTCCTACAGTGCTAAACAAATATACTGTTATAATTATTATTGTTACTGTTAACCAGGTGATGTGCTGGTAAAAAAACGTCAATAAAGCCAATGGTTCAGGAGCTGCACTGAAGCCCAGTTCGACTCTGTGACGCCTGTCGGTGATGAAGCTGAACATAGACAGGTACAACGAGAGCTGCGAGAACGGCGTCGGGAATTCACCAATAACGTTTTACGTTAGAGCCCAAAGAGGTGGCGACACCACACATTGATATCTCTACTGGTGAGCCGTGATGGCAGACTAGGTAAGGTGGTTGCTTTTCACGACCTCGGTCCCGAGGTCGTGGGTTCGAATCCTTCGGTGGGTGATTCTGTATCGCCGCTGGTAGTGATAGCCGTAAAGGCTCTTCCGTCGCTATATCAAAGAGGCTGCTAAATCTGCTAGTCTTTGTTTTTATTTAGATGATCATGCTAAGCATTTTCTATTATCACGAACGAGGGTGGCCATAATTTAAATTGGATAATGAAAAGTGTGCAGGCTAAATTGGTTAGATTATGACAACAGTGAGATTATTTGAGGTTCTTGAATATTACAAATATTACGCAATATGAACCAAGTATGTCATAATCTATCGTTTTGATCGTATGTGGTGCAGCGAGTGGACATCTTCGGTGATGGTAAGCCAACATGCAGCTTTGGACTTTGAACTAATGAGCTGTATGCTATAGCTAGTACTGTGCTGTGCTGTTGCTCTCTGTGGCTTTCGAATAGACTTTAATCCACTTTAATGAAATGGACTTAATTTTATTTTAGCTCTTGACAGGCCTCCCGCACTGCTGCTACTGTCGGCATTTCCGCACGTGTGGATGCATTTACTCGCCGTCTTTGATTCGCTAGCTCTCTCAGTATCTGTCACACGTCTACTAAGACTAGCGCCGTTACGCGTAGTTCGTTTGTCGCTAAGGACTTTAGTTCTAGAGCCGCTACGTCGAGTTCGAAACATTACCGCCTGCCGCAACCGTAGATGGGGTTATTTCATGACAAACTAAGACGATGATTAGAGCGAAGGGTCCTGCAATAGGTTACAGGTTGCCAAAATCGAAACCTGTTAGGCACGAGGATAAAAAAGAGCTGCACAGCCATTGTCCGTGTAGCTTCTACGACATACTTTGGCTGCGCTTTGAGGCACTCCAGGCTTTTTGTCATGCGTCTGGAGGGACCGTACACTCATGCGCTCTGTTTGTGGCAATGAACTTTAGTTCGGAGCCGCTGGCTGCAGCGAGTTCGTACAATTAGCAAACAGCACAACCGAAAGGAAATGACGAAGCCGCGCTTAATTTTCAAACGAATGCATTTTGCATTAATAAGATCTTGAAATCCTAACACGAGAAAATAAAATTGAATGAAGCAATGTAGCGCGCTTCGCTCACCTACTCAAAAGTATTTACGTGCCCTAGAAAGAAGCTAGGAGAGCTGGTCGCATTTTCTTACACGACTACATTAGCAAAAACTCATCGGCTGTTGTTGCAGTTTTGTCAAAATTCTTGTCAAAATAATTTCTCGCATAAGCAGTTGTAATTCCGAGGAACCTTTTTCGCTAAATGCGTATCGCACAAAATCGTACGCCTTCAAGCACACTCAGCCACTGCGACGCAAACCCAGTTGGGCATGCCTGCAGTATTTCAAAGCAAATGTCCACCAATATTAAAGCAAGCACGGTAAGGCATGATGCAATTGAGGCCAATATTAGTCTTACCTCGATTATGGCTGCTGAGATGAACGGCTCGAGAATTATAAGGATTGATTAAGAACCGGATGTATAAAAATATTCAAGGTTAGCTAAAAAGCATTGTTATTTCCATAACACCAGGTAACAGTTTTTATTTCTTGGTAGCGAGTGCTATTTAATTGGTGGTGCCTCTTAAGTATAAGAAGAGCCATTATTCTCGACAACATTTTCTTCTACTGCCAGGGCAGTGGTTACCTTAAAATACCACATATCTGACGAGAAAAGCGACACATTTTTGTCGTAGCGCGCAGGCAAAGAAAATCCTAGAGTGTGACCGTATAGCCAAGAAGCAGCTTGGAGCTGATGAAGCGAATGATGTGGGAACAGTTTCGTTGCACTGGCTCACGCTCTCTGAGCAATGGCAAGACGGAAAACTATGACCATGGTCCAGGCATGTAATGTAATGTATGTAATGCATCTCCGTCTGTAACTCCGCAAAGTCATAAAGACCATGTGGGTGTTACGCAGGAGAGTTTTGTATAACGCACTCACAGCCTAAGCGGCTTTCGGTACGCATTCGGTTGCCAACAGACTTCGTCTCACGAAACAAAGAGAAAGTGGGAAGCCTAGCAGAGTCAGGATAGCAGTTGAGGGAGTGAATGACGTGGAAGTAGCAGCTCAGGATCGCTGAAAAGGATGAGCCGTAGTCGGCAACAGGAGAGTAGTTGTTGCGTAAGAAGGTATGCCAAAATGGGTTGCAGAATGCCCCTCAAGTCCATGTCCTTGATTTTCAGCTTGATAAATTGAAAAGTGAAAGTGGGAGCTTACTCGGAGGATCAAGGTGAGAGCTTTAAATACGATACTGTGGGCATTGAGTTTTTTTTTTTACCAAGGGCAGTGTAATGAAAACAAAATGGGGACCACGCTTGAGAGGGAAAGTCAAGAAAATACCTATAACATTTGTCCGACAATCGAATATGTGTTTATGGTACCTTTCGAAAGACAAATATGTTGCAACTGAAATCGAAAGTTCTGACGACTTCCGCATGAAAGGAAAAATTCGTTATGCAAACCACGCCTAAACCAGATGTAAACCGGAAGCAACAAATCTACAAATAAAACATTTACCGATCTTTGCATCGTATGCGACTTGTATCCCAAGTTTTAGAACCTTGGTAGATCGCTATAGATGTTTGAAGCTGGTTGAGGTGCATACTTGTGACTTTTATACAGCTTCATTTCCAGGGTTGGTTGGTGCCTTGTAAATTAAATAACTCGACTAGTATTTCACATATCGGAGTGAAAGTTGAAATTTGAGTTCAGCTCTGCTTTTTTGCCCCAGTTTTTGATATTTTTGATTTCGGTTTGATAAAATTGGTTCTATATGTCCACGATTACGGAAAATAAAGCTTCAGGGCGTTTGATGACGCATACAGCCAATTGTATAGAACTCAAACCCACCCACAAGAACAACATTCAAGTCCACCTACACGGGAAAGTGGAAGGACTAAGCAGAAGGAGAGAAGACTTTTTTGCGAACAGCTTCAATAACAGAGTTGCCGTTGAAGGAGGAGCGCCTTCTTTTGAAGGGCGTGGCGGTGAAATGTTGCTTCGAAATGATCGTCCACCAACCGCAGACGAATATTGATAACTGCAGTGATGCAAACTACGAAGAGAGAAAAAGGTTCGCACGTGGTCTGACGTGCACAGAATTGTGCACTAGTCAGAGTTAGCAGCATACAGCGGTGGAAAACTATTTAACCCACACAATGTGCCTTTTTATATTCACGGGGCCATGAGCGAGCGCCTCGGGAGAAAAGGAATTGGGTCAGTTGCTTTATCAAAGCTAATTTGAAAATAACCCAAATGATTAATGGGAGATTCAGAAAAAAGTAATGATGAGATTGAAGAATCTGCAATAAAGAAGGTATTGAGGAGGCGGTGATAGATCGCTGCCACCGTTGGCAGCATGCAATTGGAGGGACTTAGTACCAAAGTTTTCGAAGGACTTCTTCTATAAAAATAATAATGTTGCTAGTTTCGCGAGCTACTAGGAGTCCTAAATGGTACAGTTCACTGAATCATCGTGTACAGGTACGCATGCAGACCATGCAGGAATGAAAAAGACAAGGTCTATGGGTGTAGGATCGCTAAGCGCAAATGGCAAGTCATTAGCGATGATTTAAAGGATATGAAATCCATGCAAGTGTTGGCACAAGCCTTCGGCGAGTTCTAAACTTTCGGTAAAGAATAACTGGAGGTCCGATCGCGAGAGTGTTTTTATTTAGTTCGAGGAGACGACCGGAAGCAGTGATGGAGCGGGGGGGGGGGGGTGGTGCGAGAGCACGCGACTGGATGAGCAAGGCGATCGGATGAGTAGGCTGGTGCTAGCGAGTCAAGCGACCTGCTGGTCAGACCGAGGAATTTTAAGTCAACTCGACGCTTAATAGGGAGCCGGTGGAGCTCTGACAGAAATGGTGTGATTTCAATGCTATGCGTTGAAAACAGACCCGACAAGTCGTTGAGTTTTTCTCAAGCTGCAGCCGATTCTCGGACCAGGCCGGGTGTCCAGAGCAAAGGGGAATTGCAAAATAATATAGACGCAATGTCAAAAACACGAAAACTAGTATGCTTGCCGTGTTCTAGTCCAATCAGCCTGATCTTGGGAATGTAACGTAGCTGAAAGTAAAATGAGTTGACAGTAGAGGCACTATGGTCATCCAATCACCAGTCGTTTTGGAACAAGACTGGCAGGGTTATGGGCTGACGTTAAGGGATGGATATTAAGTGAAAGAATCTTGCGGTACAGGCGGTCCAACTTTTGGATGATTCTTCGTTCGCCCACAGCTTCTAGGTTGGTTTAGTCGTCTTAAAATTTCACGAAGCTGGTAGCCATCCAAGTGCGAGTGTCGTCGGTGCAAGCAGTATCACGAATTAAGCACCGACACGAAACGCCAAACGTGGGCTTCAGCAAAACGTGCATTTTCTTACCGGCACCTAGCGAAGGAGTGAGTCGCATGCAGAGAGAGGCTCGGATGGCTCAAAACATAGGTATAGCCGATTGTCATCGGCGTAGAAATGAAAGCCAAGATTGGGCCTGGCAATGAGATTGCCAGGAAGTGAAAGTAGAGACAGCAAAAAAGATGAAGGCCCAAGACCGAACCCAGAGGTGTTCCAAACTTCAGGGCCCGGATGTCCGGTATATCTACCTCCGATATACCTCACTGAGGTAGTGCCTCACCCAGTTTAGCGCGCTGCAAGTGATACCATGGTGTCCTGTCGAGTAGCGCTCAAGACAAGCTTACCAAACAAGATCTGATGAACAGATGCACTCGCTTAGCTGCTGAGCTGCCGCTCGTTCAAGTTCCTTAGATAAGAAAGGCAGTAGAGAGACTGGGCGAAAATTATTTAGGTTCTCATGCTCTACAGTCGGCTCTGAATGAGTGGCCTGACTGCAGCTATTTTCAGAGGGGCAGGACTTCACCCTAACCGGAGACATATTTACAGTATTTCTTATGGTTGGGAGCAACAGGTCTATGAATCTCATAAGCAGCAGAACCGTCGGGACAGGGTCAAGAGGTCCGGGGTTCGTTGTGAGCATCGGAGACAAATTAAGCGACGAGTTCAATAGAGACAGACTTGAAGGAGGAGAGAGAAGACGAGCGGGCGGCGTATGAGTGTTAGTCCGGCAAGGACGCAAGAGAGGGAATTAAGTCGTTAATTTGTTCTATCATGCCTACGAAGAATTCGGAGAAACGCTCAGACAAGTCGCCATTGGTATCACTCACTGGGCAGTATGCCTGTTCGCAAGCGGCTGATGAGTTGGTGGATAGCGGAGATTAACAATTTTGAGCGACTGACTTGTTATTCGACTATATGCTGTATCTACAAAACGTCTGCAAAACATCTATATATCTGCAAAACGCAAGCTTAGTCGTTGCTAAAATGGATGGATACGACCAACAATCCTCAAATGCCACATGGTAAACATCGAGTCCAGACGTTTTGGTGGCCTTTTCAAGCCCTCGTTTAACATTCCTCGCTTTCTTTAAGTCAGTCGCAAGTCAAAGGGCGTCTGGGAGAGGAAGATCTGTTGCGTCTGCAGGAGTGCTAACTCATCTGGAACGTTGGCCGGTGTCCTTGTGTAGCATTGCAGCAAGGAGGAAAGTTCGGAAGGTGAGTCGAGCAGAGGGACAGAGGACGCAAGTCTGCTGCGGACTAAATAAATATCGAGACTTTAGGTTTTTTGACTCACACGCAATTTTAGATTCAGAAACAGAACCGATTCATAAGAGAATGAAATATGCTTATTAACGGATGTGCAGAAAGGAGCCACGCTTGGGATTGATCTCGGTAAAATCGTGGAAGAAAACTTTGTCAATGGTGTGGCCTTTACACGTGCAGGGACTTGGAAATGAACACGAGGCAGAAAGATTCAGACAGCGCGAGTACCGTTTTTTACCATGTAGAAGCCCCCAAATTTTTTAGCATATTTTTTGGAAAAATATTTTTGTTCGATAAGTGAAGGAACTACACACTATCAAGACTCATCATATTCACTAATGTTACTATCACTATCCTCTACATCAGGAATGATGATACCCTCTCCATCTTCCTCGATCATATAATGGGCTAGAAATTTGGTGGAAACTCCGTTATCATAATTGTATGTATTTTTATCGAGTGATTTTCGAGAACGTGGAATGCCAAATGTGTGTCATTTAACAAGCCTATCAAACATATTTTGGCGACCAGTTAATCTTTGTTGGGTGGCATTCAAAGCAGGTACGTTGTTTATTAAAGCGAAAAAGGAACCTCCCACGTACAAGTCCCATCTCCATTATCTGACCCCAAATTTTGAAAAAAAGTAGGGCTTATACACGATAAATACGGGTATATTGGTACGTATCTGGTCCAACTGGCTATCAAAATGGATATTTACATTACCCAGAATGAGATGAGGGCAAATTCTCGTCGCGAAAAACCCAGAAAAAAGTCACTGAAGAAGCTGGGATTGATACCTGGTGGGCGATAAGTTTATCGACACCAGCGGCCACGACAAGATTTAAACGATAGCGGATCGTGAAACAAGGGGAAAACTCCTAGATTAGCAACAGTTGCTAGCCGAGCTGTTCGTCAACTTCAGCCAGGTCTTTGTAACAGCTTAGCTGTGAAAGCGTCGTCAAGTCCCGGGCTGCTGGCAGCTAAATGCTCGTTGCACAGAGAGGCGGGCATCATAGAGGCGAGAGTTCAAAGCCTTGGTCAGCGTCGACTTCGTCACTACTAGAGTAGCGAAAATAGCAGCAGCTCCAACGGAAGAACTCAAGAAGCGGCCAGCAAAATTAGCAGTTGCTTTAGCGGATGGGCAGCGTATGCTGCTGATATGAGCAAAGGCGCGAATGGCGCTTAGGCGCGGATGCACCTCCCGTGGTACCGCTGCATGTTCTGAGGGCGATGCCAGCCTCACGCATTCTCGCCTAGATATGCAATTGACATGCAGTAGCAGTAGTAGCTCGACGCGAATGAGCGCGGAACTACAACGGGCACGAACGGTCGTTCCGGATTCCCGGGAAGCCGAATCTGTACAGGCACCCGCAGGAGCCCAATAAGTCAAAAATAGGGGACCGTTAAGAAATTACATATTTATTCTTGACTATCTTCTACCGCCTTACAAAAGAAGGAGTATCTGGATTGCAAAATAGGTCTTAACGCTGTCGCTTGCAGCCTCGTCTCCCGGATTGCTGAGCCCTCGCTATATTTACACCAGCAGCAGCTAAGGCAATGGCTTAGGTGCCGTAGTGGAAGGGTAAGGGTCCCTTTTGACAACAATTTATTAATGAGTAAGTAATCCACATCTTAGTTGAGTGATCTATGATGCCATTAATGTTGTACATGACGTCGGCACCAGGAAAACAGAATCGCTTACAAACCATAGTGTTAAATGTGCCAACTATTTCTAATTTTAATTTTTTATTACATATGCTGAATTTCTAATTTTAGTTTTTCATATGCTTCCCTAGCTAATAGCAGTTTATGTGCTTAGGTTTTATTGACAGTCGCGACAGCTCCTTCCAAGTGTATTACAATAAGGTGTTCACAGCTGTATAAACCACGAAGCTAGGTTGTTGGTCGTAAACGCCGTAGTTGCCACACTAAACCACTTCTCACCGACTTGAACTAGTTCTGCAACAAGAAGAGTATCGACTTCAAGATTTTGTCACTCATTTTTAGGTCTCTGTCTTCTTATGCACCGGCCTACCTAGCCGAACTACCTTCCACAGCTACCTATCGAGCCACACGCTCTTTTGACTAAAATCATCAAGCTGTCCTTCTAAATTAACTTCAATTCCTTTGGAGATCGTACCTTAAGTTCGCATGCTCCTTAAGACTGGAACTCACTCCCGACTGATATCACGACATTCCTTTACTTGACTAAATTGAAAATAGAAATTAAGAATGCACTTACTTATCACAGCATTTGTTGGGCCCATATGAATGGTACTGTGCTTGCTTATGCGGGCTGATATTGTTCATCTTTCTATCTATATATCTGTCTACCAATCTACGAATCTACAAATATACGGCTCTAGTTATCGGCCTATCTACCCATCTACCTGTTTGTCTCTCTGCCTGTCTGCCTGCCCGCCCGACCGTCTGCTGTGTGTCTATCTATCTTCCGAAACTATTCCTTTTCTTGGTTGGAAAATAATTAGCAGCTCACCCAATGACTAATGACGTTATCATAAACTATCGCGACATGAAATTTCTACCTCAAGGGAGAGCTAGCTAGGAGTGTAGAGATTTCGCGTGAGTTGGTTGCGACTTTGGTGAAGAACTGCGGCATAATAGGGCTGCAGGGTGTCATTCAAAGCCCACATTCCTGGTGCTCATAGGAAATAACACGAGGGGTATACTCGGAGAAGCGAGGCCAGCGCTTCCACCAGGATTTACCGTACTTCAATGCAACTACCAAGGACAGCGTAATGAGAACACGACGAAAGACTACATTCCGAGGCGATTTATCCGTAAAAGCGATTTACTGTGTACAATCGAAAGCCTCAAAAAATACTCACGTATCAATCTTTTGTGGTGACTTTTAGTATAACTTCAGTGTAAATGCGTGTTAACTTTGAGCAATTTTCTCTATTTGCTAATACATGTGTTAACAAGATTACGGAAGTTTGCCATTTTTATCATTGTTAATGAGTTCGTTTCAAATTCATCAAAATCCTGTCGCACGAACAAAGTTGGTGAATAAAGGCTATCTTCTAAAGTTTCGAGGCAGCATAACCTTTCAGAAAATAACACTTTCTATCTGAGGGTATATCTTTCTTTCTATCGAACTCGCGTATCTTTGCAGAGAAATGCAATGGACATGCACCCAGCAGTACTGCCTGAATGAAAGTGAAACGACAGATGGCATGCATGCTTACACTGGATCCTCGGGGATAGGGGATATCGAATCCCGTCATGCAGCCGCCGAGGGGCCTCGTGCATCGAAGAAAGGGGGCGGCAAGAAATTATATACTCACATTCTTAGCGTAATTTCCACCCATGCATATATAAAACTTGCGTAAAACTATTACACGGTGCTTACGGATCGCGGATGCGAACACTCTGGGTTTGAAGGTGACAACATTTTGATGACAGAATTTAGTCGAGATCGACTGGCATGACGCGAACAACAACCGGCTACCATCATTTACGCAGCAGTCTGTCACAAGCGTGGTAGAATTTTCAGCAACCCCTGCATCAACAAGGCTCCAATGCCACGACCAACTCCTGGAGCGTACCACTTGCCTATTGCACTGTTTTTGGCTTCGATGCTGCCTTGGCGATAGCTTATTACTCAATCGGTTCCTATCCATTATAATGCAGGAGCAGTGACAAAAGGTACATCAATCGTAATCTGGCTGATTTAGAGCCCGCTGTTTCACTGCCCCCATGATAAATTGAGTCAGTCCTCGGCCGGACTAATAAAATTAACTTAACAACCAGCTATGGTAGGTGTACATTTTTGACTAGCCACCTCGTTAGGCTCTAAACAGTAGCTACTACCGACAATTTTTAAGTCACCTTCTTCGGATTGCAGTCTGACAGTCTGTGGTGTGTGCAATACAGCGACCTGCATCCAGCAACTCAAAGGCGCGTATATCGACCGGCAGACTATCGACAGGTAGTGAACAGTCAAGCTGCTGCTGGTGTGAACAAGAAGTCCAATGCATCTGCCTTTACGACACGCCGATTTAGCAACAGCAGCGTGGTGGTAACCGTACGAAGTTGGTCGACATGCATGTGCTCGAAGATTGAGGTATCGCCTTCAGAAGCTTTTGCAGTCAATGGCATCGCAATGGCATTATCGCAGAAGAAGTCACGAAGACATTATTCCGCCCGCGAAAGAGAAGAAGCGTCGGTAAGTCGCCAACAACTCAAAAAGTAGTCACTCTGAAAACGAAGAGCCTGCGACGTGTACAGATGATGCTATCCATCATGGTAAAGCAGTGGCACGCGACTCGTAGTATTGTCGTCGCATCACTGACAATTGCCAAAACACGGATCGTCGTCTGATGTAAGCGAGGGTTGGCTACGATCCCAGGGTAATGAGGATCTCCAAGTAGACAAAGACGCGAAGATGAGACGAGTAGCGGACTCGAGCGAACTCGCGAGATAGGCAAGCGCTGCAAGCCACTGCAGCAGTGGCAGTGGCTTGCACCGAATAACGCGTCAGAGCATTGCAAATGGTCTAAAAAAAAACGAGGACCCACATCAAGCACCCAACGAGAGTTAGCAACTGCCGCATTGCTCACAGTAATGCGACCCAATCAGAAGTTTGCTAGCGGAGAATAAAAGCAGCTAGTCCACAATGGGAGCAGCTTTTCCGTTATCTCGAAAAAGTTTTCGCAGTAGCAGTCCCGAAGTAAGTTACAACGGTCGTAGAAATCGCAGTAGCCACAAGCGGCTCTTGAAGAGCAACCGCTTTGTGCACCGCACACGGCTGGTCAAGGCCGACAGGTACCGGACACCTGCACGTCATCAGCAGCCATTTCTACGCTCTCGTGAAAAAAATCACAATCTCCGGCTTCTTCTCAAGCCGTATATCAGGCTCCTGGTTTTAACTATGCGGCTAATAACTTCGCTATATTGGCCACCTTATCGCCATTGACGTAATCAATATTGACGGCTGCCAGTTCCAGCTTGCCGCCACTTAGCTTCCGGCCTCGAAGCCCTTTCCGGCAATCTCCGGCATCGCTCTTAGCAGACTGCTGGCCAGACTTGATGTCTACCGTACCGTAGATATGCTTGGCGTTTGCTTCGGACGCTGACGGACCTCTGCTTTCAGGTAATCCCTACTCTCATCAAAGATGCATCTGCATGCCGCCCGATTCTGAGTGGCTGTCCTCCTCGAAAGATTCCATCCTTGAAATCGCGCGAGCCGAGCGAATTCGCTCAAGCTCGGTCCAATGCTGCTCGTCTAATTTCGGCGAAACTCAGGTTGGAAATTATCCGAAGCTTAGCGTAGGATTTTTAAGAGACCTGACGTTGGGCAGAGAAGACAGCCGCCGCAGCTTTTAGGGCACTCAATGCTTCGTTCAGTCCGTGCCTTAATCCATCGAATATATAAATCCACGCTTCAGGTTCAAAGTTCACCAACATAGTCGCGAGCGACGAGCGAGCAAAAGACGACTTCTAAGGGCTCTCAGCAGTGAGCCAACACTTCGGCTACCTAACGGTACAGACGGGGCCTGGCGTTTCTTTTTGTACGTCCAGACTGAACTGGGCCGCAAACGAAGCACTCGTCGAGGGGGTAGTCTCAGCGGCTACGCGACAAACAGTGGCGAAGCTCTCGGAAGCCTCGGAGTCGAGGCTAATGACATGCAGGTGCAGCGCCAGTTCTCGCAGGTGTGCCAACACTAGAGGGGAACGGCAGCAAAAAAAAGCGTGTATACCTCAGCATAGCGAGTCCATGTTCGTAGTGTAGACAAGTCTGCTTGCCAGCTACGCGAAGAATTACAGCGGCCCTGGCGTTCAACCAACTCTCGTAGGGCTCCAAGTCTGGAGCTCATATTGGCTCAAATGCCAAGGCCAGCTTCTTTAGCGACACGTGTTGCCTACTTTGCGTGGCTGTGGCTTTTCTGAAGCCTTGGCCATGGATTGTCGCATAGTTGATACCTAACCGCTGTAATTCACGAGCCACGAATAAAATGACTAATATAATAAAATGAAATAAAAATGGAACGTCTGTCGTAAGCTGGCTGATTTCGCGCATCGCGGTTTCAGCCTACTTCGATGGCCCGTCTTGGCAAACCTGTCTGGAGCGATTGGCACTTTCAAATTTTCGCAAAATATTGCTAAGACAATCTTCGCAGATGCACGCACTCTCTTCTCTACGGTTCGAGGCCTTGAGCGGGGACGCGCTTCTCTCGGCTCTCGAGCGACCGCTCGCCGCTTTGCAGGACGGTCGGAGTAGTCCGCGACCGCTGGTCGTTACAACGTCTACCTAATACATTTTGTCGAGAAGCTCGCGGCGTTGTTTGCTTTTGCCGCACGCTGCAAGGTATGCCCACTTTCGCGAGTTCAATCCTCCGAGCGCCGTGCTATTTCGGAGCCCCCCCCCCCCCGCACTACCTGCTCCTAATGGCGATTGCTTTGAGCATTAATCAAGCTATAACTTCCGTTACAGTGTCGACCGGCCAGATATGTAAAAATATATACCTGCCTTCCTGGAAGGAGATGCCTTCACTCACTATAAACGCATGCCACCAGAGGTCAAGAAAGACTGTGCAAAGCTCCAGGTGACATTGGAGGCGCATTGGCTGGCCTCAAAGGCAAAGCACGGCCGGTGCCTGCTGACCTGATACAAGTCGGCTGGATTAATGAGGGGACTGGCAGGAGCGACCGGAAGCAGCAGTTAGAGTTAGTTACTATCACTTATAGTGGCGACGGCGAACCAGGCTGTGGTGGCTTGTCAGGCACCGATGGTGTGTCACGAGGCGACTGTGTTCTGTTAGAGAAGAGTTAGTTACTATCACTGTTAGTGGCGACGGCGAACCAGGCTGTGATGGCTTGTCAGGCACCGATGGTGTGCCACGAGGCGACGGTGTTCTGCACTTCGACGGGCATATGCGAGGGAGGTGACGGCGTTCCGGGGGCGACGGTCAGCGGTGGGGCTGCCGCGTACGGAGTAGTGGCGGCAGCGTCCAGCAGAAAGGCAGCAGTGTCCGGCAGAGAGCCGTCGCAAGCCGGAGAGCCGGCGATGGCCAGAGAGGTGACGAAGGACAAAACGGTGGCGGCGGCATCCACAGAGGTGGCTGATCCAGCAGTGGCGGCGACGGGGTCCGCCAGAGAGATTCGGCGTCCACCATCGGAAGCCGCGGCAAAGCCCCCAGAAGTGGCAGCAGAGCCCGCCGAACCTGCGTCCACGAGCAAGACTGAGGCACACGGCAGCAAAGTGGAGGCGTGCAGAACCGAGGCTGCGGCGTCTGGAGTAGAGTCGGCGCAGGACAGAGAGGTGATTGAGGTGCCAGCGCCTGAGGATGTGCTCGATGCGCCCGGCGAAGAGGCTGGCGAGACGGCCGTCGAGCCGGCGCCATGATTCGCATCCCGAGCGGCCGGAGGTGAAGGAACATAAGCGGTAGAAACTGGCAGCGACTAAGCTACGGGTAGAGACGACCAGAGACCCGGTGCAAGACTTTGAGGTGACGCGCCGATGGCTGGCGAGGCGCCGATGGGTCGAAACGTGCCGCAGGGCTGTGAAGCGGCACTGGCCAGAGAAGCTGCTCAGGCGAGCGAGGCGAATTGTGCCTCGGCGCCATTGTGACTTTCGAGGCAGTCGTGCGCGAGACCAAGCTCGATGCACCTGCCTCACGGGCGACATGCGCACTCCGGAAGATGGCGCTTGAGAATAATGAGACAACGGATGGCGTAAGGACGAATACCCGGGAGCCCCGTGCGGTGGCAGAGACTATCTCATCAGCAGAGACTGGTACCGCATTGCAGACTGGTGGCGCGGCAGAAATATATATGGCTCAGCAATTCAGGAAAGCTGGTGCCGTATATAGCCGGCAGGTTAGCAAAGGTCGTGCTATTACCAGCCTCCTTGCAGCCTTCACCCAGCATCGTGCTAGATGGGAAGACAGTAGCCTGCCTGTGTAAGATGCAGTTATTGTACACGTACTTTTTATCAGCCTACGAAGACTGGTCGTCTAATGCTGGGTTATGTGGCGTTATTGCACTGTCATAACTTTGTTGCAGCCCCGGTTTGTGTGAGTGATCGTGAGATCAAGAAGGAATGTGATTGTTTCATTGCCGTGCTATGACTGTGTGGGCCATGGTGGTTATGGCCGTTGGTTTATCGGCCGTTTCGGTTAATTGAGGAATGGTTTTTACAAGGGTGAGTTACTTGGACAGGAGCGGGCAGTGGGAAACAGGACGGAGGGAAAACGGCTGTGTGGTATAATGCTGCGAGTTTTTGCGGAATACACGAGTTTTGAAGCCTCCCTTGGTGTCTGCCTTTCGTCGTTTGTGTACCGGCGCGTGCTTGGTGTCAGAGCGTTATTTTACAACTACATAAAGAAAGTTACAACCGCAACGGATTTAATAGTATCCCGCAGAATTCCTAATTTGCGAACATACCGCACGCTCGCTCCGGAAGCAGAAGTGACTTCTGACTCAATACTCCGCACAAAGCCACAAGTCTGCACAAGCTAGGTTGTTAATGCGCATGAAGAATTGCACTGAGAATTAAAATTGAATTATAAATAGAATTTTGAATCGAATAGTATTATAGTTTAAAAAAAATTACGTACAAAGAAGTAACAGCTGATTCACTAGAACGTTCTAGCTGGCGGAAAGATAGCATGACGTCGTGCAGATAAATGTGAATAGCACAACCCGTTCCTACAATTACAAAACCTTGCTCAACTCCGATATAATTCCCTGAGCCTTAGCACAGGAGGTAATGTACTCGCTTTTCACGACCCAGCTCGTGGGTTCGAGTCCTATAGAGGACGATCCTTCGTGATGATGCCCATTAAGGCCTTTCTACCACTCCAAAAATGAGGTTTTGGAACCAACACACCTTTTTTATTAGAAAAATTAGAAAAAGCTGCCCTGAATTGGCCAGCAGTTAACGTGCTCACCTTTGATGACCGAGGTCAAAGGTTCTCACCTTTAACGACCGAGGTTTTGGGCTCAAGCACCGACGGCGCTAAGAGCTCGCTCTGCAGCTAAAGAAAGCCGGACGCACTCGCTGCTGTCCGGCGCACGAATTAGGAGATTGTCGAAGAAAGTTTTCAACGAGCATCCGATGAATTTTAAAATGATCTACTATTCGAGGAGCTTTGTTTGCTTCACCGAGAAACGGGTCGAGGGCTGTGATCGGGGCCGGAGGAAAAGCTGCTCAAGATCCAAGGTCCACAATATTCGATGCTTCAAAACGGTCTAGAATGCTTCAGAAAAATCTCGAAGATTACACGCCTGCTGCTGTGCGCATCTGGGCGTCGGAAACGTGGCCGAGGCGCTGCCGCTACACACGTGGTGTACGGCTTCACGTTCCTCAGTCCCAACAACGAGCTGGACTTTAAAGTGTCTCTAGAACTCTCCGCTTTTCATTCGTTCAAGTCGTCAGCACTTCACGTGGCTGGAGACAGAAGAGCTCCTTTAGCCGTAGTGCTGTCTTAACAGATACCCGAAACTATCTCATTCCGGAACGGGAGTAGCACGCACAACACAGGGGGAGTAGACCTCCGAGTGCAGCAAAAAACACAATTCATTTGTATAGCGCCACAAGAGGACCTAATCTCTATTCAGGCGCGTCACATGTACCACGTGGCCTGAGTTCACAACGTCGGCCAGACCTTGGTCGGGGCGAGCACCTTGACCACTGGGCCAAACCAGCGCGGCAGCGTGAGAAATTACGACTTTGTCTTATCATGCCCAGTACTGGCATTGCCTTCAACAATCCAGTTTAGCCTGCCTTTAGTTCAGTTAGTATGTGGAGTATGATAAACAATGTCCAGTCTCCAATGTCTCTTAGAGGCATCCACCCAACGGCAGACTCTTGAAGGGCAGTGAACAGTTAAGGCACTGCAAATTGGAACAAGAAGCACAATGCATTTGCTTTTACGACACGCTGATTCAGCAGCCGTAACATGATCGTAACCGCTCTACGTTGATAGACTTCACGAAATCGAAGGTGACAGCATCACATTAATATGGTTGCTAAGTCAATGGCATTATCACAGAAGAAGTCACGCAGATGTTTTGAAACGAGAGTGAATAAGTTTCCTCAAGTCGCAAAGCATGCGAAAAGTAGTCGCCATTAAAACGTAGGTCTTGTGACATGATTTTACTTACCATTCAATTGCATTTCACTTTGCAGCAAATGTAAAGCTCCTAGAGAGAGAGAGAGATTAAGTTCTCTGAGGGCGCTTTATCAAGTGAATTATTATTATTATTATTATTATCATTATTATCGGCAGGGAGTCATCTCCATCATCGTGTAGCATCGGCATGCGACATTAATCGCTGTCACTAAAATTAATACTGCCAACGCAACGCTCCTCGTCTGGCATGTAGCAAGGCTTGGCTACAGTAACAATAAAAATATAATTCAATACTTGTCGTCCAGACATCCTTTGCAGTAAGCTCGCTCGAAGTAAGAGAAAATAGCTGTTCAGCGTCAGAGCAGCAGTCCATAACCTAAAAGGTTCGATTGGTAGCCGTCTCGAAGCAAGTTACAACAGTCATAGGCTCCAAAGTAGCTATAACCGGCTCAGGAAGAATGACCACTTCACAACTCAAGTCGTCAGTCAAGGCGAAGGTACGAGAAAAATTCACCTTATCAGCAGCCATTTCCATTCTCTCGAGTGAACTCGTAATCTCTGGCCTCTCAAGCCGTAAATTAGGCTTCCCCAATTTCCACACGTGGAGCTCCAGCTATGGCCTGCCCCCCCCGTGCAGCACTGGTCACCTTATCGCTCTTGACGTCTTTAGATTAGCCTAGTAAGTTCAAGCCTGCTGCCGCCATTAGCAAACTCGACTTCCAGACACGCACCCTTCCCAGCACTATTCTCAGCTGGCTGCTCGTTAGCCCTCAAATTTCTGCACAAGTACGTTTAAATGCTGCAAAGTTCTGCCTGGCCCTCTGTACTGCCTCGGGACAGGCCGAGTATTCACTCCTTATTTGCATCCTTTGGAAAGAACGACGCTCTTCCTCAATTTGCAGAACGGTTAAGCACGGCATCAAAATTCGCATTAGTTCAACTGGGGGATTTTCCTGAATCCAGAGGTTTCCCTTAGCAGGCAGCTACTTTATCGCCTACAAACTCAGCATTGTATCGCATCTGTAATTCACACACGCGAACAATAAATTCCACATTTCAGGCTCAGCGTTCACCAATCAAGTCGCGAGCAACCAGGCTAGCTCAAGATGACTGCTAAGGGTCCTTAGCAATCATTCCACACTCCCGATTCCAAATGTTACAAACATGGTGTGCAGCTTCTACGCCCAGTCAAAACTAGGCCGCAAACGCCGAGCTCGTAGCGATACTAGTCTCAGCCGACGCCCGACGAATTCCGGCGACGCCTGAGCCTTGTAGTGCGGCTAGTTTACGTAAGCGCTGCACCAATGCACGCAGGTACGCCGGCAAACACACGGCAGTGACGAAGGACGCTCTCATACCTCGACATTTCAAGTCCGTATCCAGAATGCAGACAAGTCAATTTAACGGCTGCGGACGATTACACGTTCAACAGTGGCCTGTATGCATACCAACGGCTCTGCCGCCTACAGCTCAAATCGGCTCCAATGCTATTGCCCCGACTCTCGAATCCTGACTGTTCCACCTATCTCAGGGCCCAGGTTTTGTTTACGGCCTCGGCAATAAACTTTCGTGTAATAGCATAAGCTCGAATAATAATTATCCGCAATAATTCGGCTGGTTAAGCTAACACGGCCGTTTCAAGGGATGGCGACTGGAAACGCCAGCTACCGTGATTTTGAGAGCACTAGTAATAGTAACATTATTAATAATAATATCATGCATTTTTATATTTCCCTCGAGAACTGAATCTCTTTCTAACCAATTTACAAATGCTGCAAAGAAAACATGGCACTACAATTTAGTTCCATTTCCATGCCGTCTTTCATGACGGGTGAAGCACTAGTATCAAATTAAAAGGAAACAGCTTAAATCGCTCATTCTATAAGGCATTATGCAGAAATGTTATCATGTTTATTAAACCTACAAAAACCAGTTACGAATATGTGCAAAGGCACCGGAAGACTAAAAGCGCCCAAGCAGGCTTCCGCGGCGCACGGGCGGTTGGGGAGTTATCTGCCCGCAGGGAGTTGCCCGCCCTCACCTGCAAGCCGGGCTTCTGCGCTTGACTTTCTGCTAACCTTCGCCAATGATGGTGGCGAAGCAGTGCCCAAAATGCCACGAGAACGTACGTAAAAAGAAGCGGCCAAGCTAGCCTGGCACCGCACTTCCGTCTAGCTCGCGCGTCCTCGCCCCGCCGGCCGCCGGTGCGTGGCTTCCAATGTCCCCCCTCTTCTACCTGCGGCCCGTTTTTGTCAGGCCGAGAGCTGTCGCTGCTCGTCCCATCCGGCTCTCGTCGCTGCTTCTGCTGTCCGCTCCAGCGCAGCGTTGCGTTGGCAGCTGCTCCGCTCTGCGCCCCGTAAGCCGCCGTGCCGAAAGCTCCTCTCCGACCGCCAGACCGACCGACCTCAGGGCGGAGGCTAGCTCGAGTCGGTCCGGCTCGTGGACGCTCTGCCGTCGTGCGAGCCTTCTTTCTGCGTCCCGGGCGCGGGCGCGTGGGAAGGCGGCTCGTTGGGCGCTCGGAGTTGTGCGCCGCATCTAGCTTGGGGATCGCGGCCTAGATGTCGGCCGTCGGCCGCGTGCGTTAGACAATGGCCAGTGGGCCTGCACGCCCGCCGCCGTCGGTGCGATTGCGTCTTTTGCTTCTTTCCCACCGAGCTCCACCCAGCAGCTGGCCTAGCGGCGACGGCTGGCCTAGCGGCGACGACGACGACTTGCGTGCTGCAGGCGTTCGTGCGTACGTCTGTGGCTGCCGCTCGTTTCGTTTCGTTTTGCTCTTCTTATTTGCGACTCAAACTCGGTTGGCTAGCCGCGGTTGACCGCGTGCTTCGCGGTCAACGTTAAGTGTGCCACCATCTAATTCGCACTCGGAATGTCGTCGATGTGGCAGGATGTGTACAGCAGACGCTCGTTCGTTCGTCGGTGGTTGCTTGGTAATGGTCGCTTGTCGATGCACCGAGCTCTCGATGCAAAAGATCTCGAGAGTTGTCCTAAGCAGTGAACGGCCGGCGCATTTCGTCGTTTGGGGCAAGGTTAGAGGTGCACCTACGGCATCCTGGATCGGCCTAGAACCCTTACTCAGCAGGCGTTTCCGGATGAACTGATTGAGCTTGAGCTGACTGATTGAGATGAACTGATTGAGCTCACTGGTGTCATAAACCATTCTTTTCAAGAGTGATTCTTTGGTCACCTCATTACTGCCAGCTGCAGCTGAGGTAATTGCAAATTTCCTTAAATTAAGCAGCTCGGCTTAGGAAAAGAAGTTCTAGCCGAAAGTAGTAGTAGGTTTCGAGTTTGTGTGGTCTGGTGACAGCCAGTCGTTCGAGGAATACAATTTTTAAAAATTTCTCTGTCGTACATAAAAGACTATACGACTATCAGATCAAGATCCTGCTCTGTGGTTTACCTGTCTGTCTGCTAGGGTTATGCACCGGCTACTGTCTTATTGGCTTGGTGAATGGATGGACATTGCTTGCCATCGACATTAATGCTTCTTTCTGACAGCAGGTCTTTCTTCTGATACCGATGTGGAAATCACTGTCGGATGCTGCATGCTTTCTGCTTACTGATGCCAGGTAAAAGATTCGGCAGTCAGTCTCACCTTATACGTTTTGGATTGATAATATTTATCGTCCTACAGAATCCACGATCTCAAGTGCGTAGAAAGAGGCTCGAGTTCTTTTGTGGCACTATAAAAATATATTGTTATTATTATGTCGCGAAGGTTTTAAAAGGGCACTAGGTATAATCTTTCTTACATTCGGCAAGGGCAAGTGTGAGCCCCCACAGCCACAGAGGGAACGGCAAGAGCAGTTGTCTGCAGCAGTTGTCTGCAGCAATGGTTTTCTAATGATGATAGTGATGGATAAAAAGGCCTCCTGTAAGCCTTATGTGCACGAAAGTCTTGTGTATAGGGTAATTTTTCGCAATTATCCGACTGACCAGCATCGGTGCCAGTTGCTCGGTTTGCTCTCATTGATGGATTCGGAATCCTGCTGCTCGTCATCGAGCAACACTTGACTTGCAAAGTAAAACAACGAGCAGGCTATTTCTCAGCCTCATTTGTATAATGGCAGGGGTGCCTGAGTGCAGGCTCTCCTGCCTGCAACAGGCAACATGGAGCTATAATATATATATATATATATATATATATATATATATATGTATATATATGTATATATATATATATATATATATATATATATATATAATAGCCATAGTAATAATAAATGCCTGTCGCAATGTAGTTGTAAAATAATATTTAGGTAGTATATATATATATATATATATATATATATATATATATATATATATATATATATATATATATATATATATATATATATAACATATCTAGCTATAATATATAGCCTGCTACAAGACTTGAACCCATTACCTTTGGGCAAGGAATGCAAGTGCTGTACCCCAGGGCATAGACCTAGAGTCTCTAAAGGGGATCTAGCAATCTTAGCTTTTCAGCTCTGTCTTATTAAGTAGATCTCCAAGAAACACCTGTGAGAGGAGGCAGTGTAGCTCTGATAATAATAATAGTAATAATAATAATAATACATTTGATAAGTGCCCTCAGAGAACTCAATCTCTTTCTAGGCGCTTCAAAATTGCTACAAAGGAAGCACGATTGAATGATTAGTGGTAGCATAATAATAATAATAATATTGCACTTGATAAAGCGCCCTCAGAGAACTTAATCTCTTTCTAGGCGCTTTACATTTGCTGCAAAGTGATACGCAATAGAATAGTAAGTAAAATCATGCTTGAAAAACAAACAAAATGAATAACATGGTTAGGGGTTACATGCACTGGGTCAGCATGCAAATGTGGTTAGTGGCAGCATGAACAGTGTCAGCACGTATAAGCACATCGAGGACGAATCACAAGGACCCACTAAATGCTGTCCTAAATAGGTATGTTTTTAAGTTCTTTTTAAATGTGGTCAGGTCAGGGGATGTTCTGACGCAGGTCGGGAGGGAGTTCCAGGTTTTGGGAGCATACGACTAAATGCACGGTCTCCAAAGGATTTAAGGTTTGTACGAGGTATTTGTAGACTGTTGGATTCCGAAAAGCGGGTGGTACGATGCTTGGCCTGATGGGGGAGTATATCTGAGAGATAGGCTGGAGCCATAAAATGAAGGGACCTAAAAGTGAGTGACAAAACCTTGAAGTCAATCCGTTGCTTGACTGGAAGCCAGTGCAGGTCGGCGAGAAGTGGAGTAATGTTGCAACTGCGACTCTCATGACAGACAAGCCTAGCTGCAGAGTTTTGCACCAGCTGCAATCGCCTGATCGCACATGCTGGTAGGCCAGTAAGCAGTGAGTTGCAGAAGTCGAGACGAGATGTCACGAATGCATGGACCAACTTGGACGTGGTATCCTTATCTAAACAAGCCCTAATTTTAGCAATGTTATGAAGCTGAAAATAGGCTGATTTGACTGTGGAGCTGATGTGGTCGTCTAACGATATAAGCATGCTCGGTAATAATAATAATAATAATAATAATATTGCACTTGATAAAGCGCCCTCAGAGAACTTAATCTCTTTCTAGGCGCTTTACATTTGCTGCAAAGTGATACACAATAGAATAGTAAGTAAAATCATGCTTGAAAAACAAACAAAATGAATAACATGGTTAGGGGTTACATGCACTGGGTCAGCATGCAAATGTGGTTAGTGGCAGCATGAACAGTGTCAGCACGCATAAGCACATCGAGGACGAATCACAAGGACCCACTAAATGCTGTCCTAAATAGGTATGTTTTTAAGTTTCTTTTAAATGTGGTCAGGTCAGGGGATGTTCTGATGCAGGTCGGGAGGGAGTTCCAGGCTGTGGGAGCATACGAGCTAAATGCACGGTCTCCAAAGGATTTAAGGTTTGTACGAGGTATTTCTAGACTGTTGGATTCCGAAAAGCGAGTGGTACGATGCTTTGCCTGATGGGGTAGTATATCTGAAAGGTAGGCTGGAGCCATAGAATGAAGAGACCCAATAGCACGGTTAGGGGTGACATGCACAGGGTCAGCATGCAACAGTGTTAGCAAGCATAAGCACGTGAAGGACGAATCACAGGGATCCACTAAATGCTGTGATAATAGAGCTGGTTTGGTACAGTTGTTAAGGTGCTCGCCCCGACCAAGGTCTGGCTGAGGTCGTGGGCTCGAGCCCCAAGGCATGTGTTAAGCGCCTGAATAGAGATTAAGTTTTCTTGGAGCGCCATACAAATAAATTATGTATGAGTTTTTAGTTTCATTTTAAATGTGGACAAGTCAGATGTCGTGATGCACTGGTCGGGAGTGAGTTCCAGGCTTTGGGAGCATAAGAACTAAAGGCACGGTCTCCAAAAAACTTGAGGTTTGTATGAAGTATAGTTTGATTAAACAGTTAGATTCCGAAAAGCGAGTGGTACAATGCTTAGCCTGGTGGGGGGGGGAGAAGATGTGATAGGTAGGCTGCAGCCAAAGAATGAAGGAACCAGAAAGTGAGTGACAAAACCTTGAAGTCGATGCGTTGCTCGAGAGGTGAGACAGACCTTGAATTTTTACTTCAGAGGTCACTGATCATACAGCTAGGTTTAAGGGATTTGGGAATCGTTCTAGCGCCTCGGAAAGGCCATTCGTAATCGTCGAAGGGAGCCAGGGTCGCTGGCCTCCCCTTTCCAGAGGTCTGAGAGCCCCATGTTTGGTTCTTTAATTGCCCACTCGGCCAGGCTTCGAGCTAAGAATGTTACACGCTCGTTGCTGCCATCGTTGAATTAGCCTTAGTGGCTTGTAGCCGAGCAGCTACTACTTACATCATTTACCACGCCAACCATTCAGGGCCTGCCACGGCTTGGCTCTTCCATTAGTTTACTTTGTTACATTAGTTCATCTCGTGCAGTGGCATCGGCCTTCGTTTTGCCATCTTAATCTTTCAGGACAAACAATTAGCCGGCACTTTCTCCAGGCTGCAGGTCGTAGACGTCTGAAGATGGTCAAAACAATAATATGTCGTTTCTATAGTACCTTAGGAGAATAACTCTTTCTAGGAGGATGGCACCCGAGTGCCCCGGCTTTCTCCCAGTCTGCAATCATACTATTGGTCGACATTCGTTCCTTCGACCTTGACAGTCACTCGATGCATTGCCTCACACCTTTCCTTGTTCTTCTGTCGCAGCTCGGCAATTCGCCTGTGAAGCCGAATGTCTGTCTCAGATCTCTACATTCTCCTTGCAGTACTGCTGATGAGATCTCGGTCAGTAGATTTACGTGCTTCTTTGATGATTCCTCGTCACATTAGCAAGGTGTAGCTGTCGTCATGAGATAGTTGAAGGAATCGTCTGCGATCGTTGAAGGGCCATCTGTAAGTGCTTGACTTTTCTGCTAAAACATGAGCTTAGTCTGTGGCTAAGTCACTTGACCGTCATTTTAATTCATTGCAGTGGTGAAATGTGGCCAGAACAGAAGTTACTGAATCCATGTAGTCACTGCCAGCAAAGTGTCTCACTACTCCTGGTCTTACCCCTACCCCACCCCATGCAACCATTTATTGTAGGCTATCTGACACATAAACATAGCAAAGAACTCTTGTGGGGCTAAGGTTTTTGGGCCGGGATAACCCAGGAGGTAAGGTGCTTGGACTTCGAGGTAGTGGCTTCGAAATCCCGTAGTGGAGTGATTCTTCATTTGCCAACTGCAAGTAGTGGTGATAGCCGATTAGGAACTTCTGCTACTGCTATACAAATGAGACTGTTAAATCAGCTAAGATTTTTTTGCACGTTGCCTGAATCTTGATCATTCTTGGACCAGCCGGTTGTAGTAATCGGCACACCTATTTGTCCGGCTTATTAATAATAATAATATAAAGTGCCCTCAAAAAACTCAATCTCTTTCTAGGCACTTTACATTTGCTGCAAACGGAAATGCGATTGAATGGTGAGTAATATCATGCTTGATAAACAACAGGAATAACATGGTTAGGGGTGACATGTACAGGGTCAGCATGCTAATGTGGTTAGTGGCAGCATGCACAGTATCAGCATGCATAAGCACATCAAGGACGAATCACAGGGACCCAGTAAATGCTGACCTAAATAGGTGTGTTTTTAAGTTCTTTTTAAATGTGGTCAAGTCAGGGGATGTTGTGACGCAAGTCGGGAGGAAGTTCCAGGCTTTAGGAACATGCCAACTAAATGCACGGTCTCCAAAGGATTTGAGGTTTGTACGAGGTGTTGGTAGACTGTTAGATTCCGAAAAGCAGGTGGTGCGATGCTTGGCCTAGTGGGGAAGTAGATCTGAGAGATAGGCTCGAGCCAAAGAATTAAGTGACCTCAAAGTGAGTGACAAAACTTTAAAGTCAATCCGGTGCTTGACTGGTAGCCAGTGCAGGTCGGTGAGAAGTGGTGTGATGTGGCAACTGCGACGCTCACGACAGACAAGCCTAGCTGCAGAGTTTTGCACCAGCTGCAATCGCCTGATCGCACATGCCGGTAGGCTAGTAAGCAGTGAGTTGCAGAAGTCGAGACGGGATGTCACGAATGCATGGACCAACTTAGACGTGGTATCCTTAACTAAACAAGCCCGAATTTTAGCAATGTTATGAAGCTGAAAATAGGCAGATTTGACTGTGGAGCTGATGTGGTCGTCTAACTAGAGGTCACTTTGGAACATGACACCTAGATTTTGAGCTGATTCAACTGGAGATATGCTGGCAGAGCCAATTTTGAGCGGCAGCCTTTCCAATTTCTGAATCACACTGGGTTTGCCCATAACTAGTAAGTTAGTTTTATCATCGTTTAGTTTTAGAAAATGTGCTGCCATCCATGTGCGGATGTCATCATAACATGCAGCAAGTGAGTTGAGAGAATTCGAGGTGCTCGAAGGCTGGGAGGGATCAAAGCAAAGGTACAACTGAGTGTCATCTGCATAGAAGTGAAAGCCTAGATAATGCTTGGCAATCACGTCAGCAAGAGGAAGAGTATAAACCATGAAGAGAACCGTACCTAACACGGAGCCCTGAGGTACCCCATATTTCAGAGGTACCTCGGATGATCTTTGTCCATTCAGGTCAATACTCTGGAATCTCCTACTGAGATAGGTCTTGAACCATTGCAGAGCAGTGCCAGTGATGCCCAGGCGAGATGAGAGGCACTCTAGAAGAACTTTGTGATCGATAGTATCAAAAGCTGCTGAAAGATCAAGCAAAACAAGCAGAGGCACTCTACCTATGTCTGCATTCCTAAGTTGGTCGTTGTACACCCTAAGCAATGCTGTTTCTAAGGAGTGATTAGCCCTCAAGCCAGACTGGAACTTACTAGCAAGACTTGAAATTTTAATATATTAGTTCAGCTGATCCGCCACGATCCGTTCCAGTGTCTTTGATAGGAATGGTAGAAGGGAGACTGGGGGGTAGTTGCTCAAGTTCTCTTGGTCTAGTGTCGCTTTCTTGAGATGTGGCCTGACTACAGCTTTTTGTAAAGGTGCTGGGACATGACCTGAGGCTAATGACATATTAATGATGTTAGTTATGCATGGCAGCAGCAGATCAATGCAACGTAGGAGCAGGAAAGTGGGAATAGGGTCCAAAGGACTTGTTGTCTTCTTTGATTGGGATATGGACTTCAGGACGAGATCACTAGTGACCTACTTAAATGTAGACATTAAGGTGCATCCAGGAATCAGGGAACAGCATTCTAGGGGGATGTCATCGCAGGGATGGGCTCCCTGATCTTATCTATCTTCTGCACAAAGAATCGAGAGAAGCGATCGGCTAGATCATCACAAGCATCATTAGGTAAGGAGCTAATCTTGGAGTGGTTGAGGAGACGGTTGATCGTCATCAGCATTTTTTGATTGTGCATCTGTGATTCAACAATGTTTTTTATAGAAGCTAGACTTGGCCTTTGCTTGGATCGATTGGTACGACCTACAGTAGTCTTCATATGCCTGTCGATGGAGAGTCAGTCCTGATCTTTTGTATGATTTTTCAAGCTTGTGCTTAGTAGACCTGGCTAGTTTAATGTCTGTGGTAAACCATAGGCCGTCTGGGCGAGGGCGAACAGTGTGCTTAGTCAGAGGTGCAAACTCGTCGAGCCTGTCAGGTAGTATCGTGTTGTAGCTATCTACCAATGATGACATATCGGAGGGAGGACAGAGAAGCAGAGGCGAAGCAGATATTCTTGCACGGACAGCATCGATGTCAAGGGTCTTGAGGTTTCTCGATTCACAGGTTATTTTAGAGGAGGAGGTGGGCACTCATTGTAGATTTAATGAGATCTGCATGTGATCAGATAAGCAGGATTTGGTAATAATTGGTGATGACAAAGTGCAGTTGTATTAGAAAATCTGGTCGAGTGTGTGACCCTTGATGTGAGTAGGGCCATGCACATGAGCCATAAGAGACAATGAGTCAGTCAATGCATGAAATTCAGTGCTGACGGCGTCAGATAGGTTATCCAAGTGAACGTTGAAATCACCCATAACGAGGAAGGATCGATTTCTTGCACACAGAATCGAAATGAGATCGGAGAAATCTGAGATTAAGGAGGATTTGATACGTGCTGGGCGATAGACTGCCACCAGCGGTAGCTTGTTTTCGGGTGAGACCAAGACAATTGATTCAAAAGACTGCTTCGAGTGTACTGCAAATGGCTTGAAGTTGAATTTCGAGCGCACGATAACAGCAACTCCACCTCCAGTTTTTATTGATCTAGAGGCGTGAAAGAACGAGAAACCAGTTGGGTTAGCGTCTTTAATTGGAGAGTTTATCGATTTCAGCCAAGTTTCAGTTAGGGCAAGCAGGTTGAGACAATTTTCAGAAATAAGGTCGCTTATTACCAGAGGTTTATTGAACATTCTCGAGGATTCCAAAGGCAAGCGTTAAGTCTGTCCGATGAAGTTATAACAGGCCTAATGACCACTAAGTTAAAGAGATTCACAGTGAAGCATGTGGGGGAGCGTGCTGAGCGGTTCGAGACAAAGCTAAGAGTACCAAGCCAGCGGGTACTTGACTCAGAAATCCCGCCCAACGAGCGGCGGTTCCGGCTACTGCAGTGGCTCCTGGGTGCTTTTCTTTTGTTGATGCACATAGTTTACGAATCTTAGCAGCAGCATTAATATCTAGGAATGCATTTGATCTACGATGACGAAGCGATAACAGCTGCTGACGATCATAACTAACAAGTAGGTTACTAGCTGCCGGCATGGGAGACCCAGCAGCCCGAAGCAGCAATAAGCGTTTAGATAATCATTGGCACGCAATTTCTTAAGCCCTACGGTCAAATAACAATCAGAATAACTTTAAACAGGTCTTAGCGGTATCGTTTCCGTATACTATGTTCGCAAGAACTTCGGTTTTTGGAAGAATTCTGCAACGAACACGAACGCACGAACACCGAGCTTAAGGGGCTGCTGCCAGGTGCTGCCCTCTCACTGTTCCCCTGCCGGGCTGCCACTCTGGGCTGCTACTCCTTTGACATCGTATCATTGCCAGCTTTGCATTATTCGTGTGTCTGTGTAAGGCACCAGCTTTCTTTTCTAACCTACTTAAAGTGCCAAGAAAGAGATTTAGTTCTGATAGGGTGCTATACGAATGTCTTATTATTATTGGTATTATTATATTTGCCTGCAGGACGAAGGCTGATATCAGAAGAGTTTGATCGCTCTGCTTCGGTATCTGGTATCTATGCATTTTCATGTCTTGCATATACCGTGCCTTAAGGGCCTATGCATGTTAAGTCCGGCTCTCTCAGCCGATAATTATCACATCCATTGACTCAATGGTTTTTAAAGGAAAACTATAACACTTATTTTTTCCACATAGCACATGTTTTGTCTGTGTGAGCAGTCACCTTATTTTTTTAGGCATGCTATAATTATGCATACTATTGTCATTGATCGGTTGATACTTTTTATGCTAATTTGAAGTGCCCAGGAACCATTTGTTCCTTATAATTGTTTCAAAAAAGATTTATTATTATTACTGTTATTATCTTTAAATGCAACCGTAGGCACTGGCCCTAGACCCCTCTTAGACCAACCGGAAGTGGTGCCCACTACACTCTTTCAACCGTGTTAGGAATGGCTGCCTCTGGCAAGGTCAAGGTGTGATTCTCCTCATTGGCTCAGTCTTGGCTACGGTCCTGAATGGATCCATAATTGTGACCATTCCAGCCAAAGCAGTGTCAGCTCCCAGATAGTCATAAGCTTACTGCCTCATTCCGTCAGAGTTACGGCCATTGCATAAAGGACGTGGTGGCAATCAGGAGCGTTTCCATGCTTAAGGCTAGGAGCCAAACCTTGAACCTGCCAATCGCGTCCAATCTTAGGAAGGCTGAAAAGGGTGCCTTCAGGTGGGTCCAAATGGGGGTGGGGTGGGGCAGGGCCACATGGCTATTCCCTCCTCTTCGGCAGGCTACCGACCAACAAGCCAGGTCTGCTAGTCGTCCGAGTTCCTCGAGATGCCTGGCCTGTCGAGGCCCAAGCTGCTCCTCAGCCAACTTTCTCTCTGGCAACTGACGCTGGTGCAGTGCTGCATGCTAGTCGTCGCGCAAGCCACTGCTGCCGTTCCCACTGCCATCTTGCAGCAGCTGCAGACGACGTAGCCCACGACAGCTTGCTTTCAGTGCTGCAAAGGTCCACCCGAGCCACCGTCTGTGCTGGCCTCCTGCTTGCATGGTCGCCATTACGGGTCTGCATGCGCTCACGCCGTTCGGCTTGCGTCTATCCATCAGACTTGCTCATGCTTGCTATGTGAAAGTGTCTCCGATGGTGGCTGTTCTTGCGGAGTCTCGCGGAGACACGAAGACACGAGAGGGCGAATGTGAGCGGTGAACGAGACTCTCCTTTATTCCCCAGTGGGGTACATTTACGAGCTGGGGCTGACTCACCACAGATAAGGGAGTACATCGGTGGTGGGCCACATGCTTATGTAAAAGGCTGCTTGGTTCAACCACCTATGCGGGCATACATCAGTGGCCGAGAAGCAACAGGCGCACACAACATGCTATCGTGTGCTCTCGGTAGATTGCTTGATTCAAAGACATGATGAAGGGAGGCCAGTATGCCTTAGCCCTCCCTAGGACAGGCCTGAAGGGGCCTATCGGGTGTCCAGACGCCCGACATCTACTTTCAGCCTCCTGTGGTTGGCTGTATGTGGCAAGGTAAAGCTCTAGGCACACCATGGCTTAATACTGGCTTTGCCCATGGTGCGCTGTAGCGCTTGCAATCTTATTTCGATTCAATGTTCTATAAATTGCCTTTTCTCGTGCTGGGCGATCTTAAAAGTCATTTCAATAACCCAACCGGTTTTCATGTTTAACCGACCGTTGACCGATTTGCTGAGTTTCATACGCTGGTCAATTAATTTGTTTTGGCACGTATCTCGTGTGCATGGCCCCACTCACTACAAGGGTCACATTATTGATCAAGTATTCTACAATTGTATGCTGTGAACTTCTATTACTAAATTATTATTATTATTGTTAGTAAATTCTGCAATTTTACGACGTGCAGATCTCATTGACTCAGCAGTAAATGACCACCTCGGAATAAAAGAAATATTATGAATTGCAAAAACTTTTCTCCCCAATCCTCTTTCGGACTTGCCCTCACTGGTGGAATGCTACAGCACCATGCTACTATACCACGAGGATGCTAATATGCCACGCTAGCCGATATTCTGAACAAATTCCCTCCTCTGACTAAGCCCAATATCCGCTCTCTTCCACATGCCGGCCTATGGTTAACTGCACAATTAAACTAGCTTGTACTACCAAAACAAGCTTGAAAAGCAAAAAAAGATCAGGACTGACTGTCAATCGAGTGGCATTATAAGACTGTTTAGGTCGTCCTAATCCATCCTAGTTAAGGCATGGAATGACTAATTACACTATCCAAAAATATCTATGTCGGCCATCAACCATTCACAGGTTAGCACCTTACCTTGTGATTCATCTGTTAGACCAGTGGTTCTCAACCTTTGTAATGCCGCGACCCTTTATAATACAGGTCCTCACGTCGTGGCCACCCTAGCCATAAAATAAAATTATTGTGTGCGAAATGTGGAAATGCGTGTTTTACGATGGTCTCGGGCGATCCCTGTGAAAGGGTCGTTCGATCCCCAAAGGGGTCGGGACCCACAGGTTGAGAACAGCTGTGATTGACCGTTTTTATAACGTCTTTATCAACAACATAGATGAAGATTAGAGAGTCCATTCCCATAGTAGCATCCCTCACTGGACTCATCGACCTTCCCTCTTTGCTCTGCCTTAATGTCTACCTTCGGTGGCCCCTTCTGCCCCTATCTCGAAATTCATCTACCAGTCTAAGCAGATGCCTTGCTCTGTAGACCTCACACCTACCTACCCTTCTTCTGAGATGCCCAGGTTAGCTGACACGTATGTCCTTAGCCCCGGGCTTTGTCCCTGTACCCATCCAAGGAGGCTGTTGTCACGTCACTTACTAAGAAGTCGACACTAGATCAGGATAACTTAGGCACCTTCTGCCCAGTCTCCTCATTGCCGTTCTATCAAAGGCAGTAAAATGATTAGTGGTAGTGGCAGACTGGTTAGAAACTCGTTAATGTCAGAACTAGAATCCCATCAGTTAAGTTCTAGTCAGGTTTTACAGCAAAACTCCCCATAGAGCTAGCACTGCTACGAGTGTATAAAGAACTTCCGAAGGAATTGACTTGAAAGGAGTCGATCTGCTACAACCCTGCTGCAATGGTTTATGTCCTACCTCAGTGGGTGATTTCAGTGCATTAATGTCAATGCTTACGTCTGGTGGTTGAGCTTGTTAAGTATTTCTGGTCGCCTACCAAAGCAGCCATCATGGTTGCAGCTCGGCACCAAATTTGCCATATTAGATATACACAGCTTGGAACATACTTATCATTATAGATATACAAATTCATACAATGCAGTACTGTGGGATTAGGCTTGAGCACTTAAGTAGAAATTTAAAGCCGAGGCTTCAAAGTTGGTTGCCCAACGAAGAGTAGTCTCGATAGTTCAATCGGTAAGAGAAATGTATGAATTGGTAACTCAGAAGTTGCAAGATCGTACCCTGCTCCAAGAGAAGTTCTTTTTTGGTGTTTTCTTCTTTGGTAGACAGCCTCAGGTCGCTCTGTATTTCGAAAGTTTGGAAGACCCAAGGGTCCTGTTCTAGGTGCACTTCTATTCATATTTACTACTCTAACTCTTGCTCTCAGTAGCCTTCAAGCACGATCAAGAATTTAATTTTTATGCATATGACACACACAGCTGCTCATATGCTTTGGATCCCTCAGTGTCTCCCACCACCTCAGAAACTTTCTTATTGGTGATATTGGCACTTTGAAGGAGGCAGACTTTCTCAAATAAAAACTTCATATTAGTAACTTAGGGCAAACCCAATGGTTATCAGAAATAGGAAGGGCTAACCCTCAAAATATGTACGACCAGCATATTTCCTATAGCTGCTTCGTGCAACCTGGGTGCCGTGTTCTAAAATGACCTTTCAATAGACGACCAGATCAGCTCCCCAGTAAAGTTTCCCTACTTTCAGCTAACATGCAGAAATTCGGAATACCTACCACAGGCTGGTGGTCTATGCATTTGTGACAACTTGTCTCTACTTTTGCAACTCTATTTTCAGGTCTTCCGGCCTGTGCAATAAGGCGTTTACAGTTGGTGCAAAACTCTTCAGCTAGGCTTGTCTGTCATGAACGTCACAGTAGCCACATTGTGCCACTTCTAACCGATCTGCACCGACTCCCCACCAAGCAGCATATCGACTTCAAGACCACTGTCGTCAGAAGCTTTGGCTCTGCAGGTCCAAGACTGTGGAACTCGCTTCCACAATTCTTAAACAATGACAACTACTCTCCTGCTGCCGACTATGGCCCATCCTTTCCAGCGGTCCTGAGCTGCTACTTCCATGCTACTCAGTACCTCAACTGCTCTCCTGACTCTGCTATACTTCCCACTTTCTCTTTGCTGTATGAGATGAAGTCTGTTGGCTACCGAATGCGTACCGAAAGCTGCTTAGGCTGTGAGTGCGCTATACAAAACTCTCCTGCGTAACACCCACAGGGTCTTTATGGCTTTGTGGAGTTACAGACTGAGATACATTACATTACACATATTACATTTTATAAGGTTTTGTCACTAACTTTTTGGCTCCTTGGTTCTCTTGTTCCAGCCTACCTATCCGAACTACTTTCAAATGAGGCATAGGTATCGGACCAACTGCTCTTTTGTCTTAAGTTATATGGTTGTGCCTCTAACCAACCTGAAATCCTTTGTGGAGATCTATAGTACAGTACCTGTGCCCCCAATATCTAAAACTGGCTACCGAGTGGCCGCCTGTCCAGAAGTGACCACATAGAAGAAAGTAGAAATTCACCTGCTCCTCTCCTGCTCCAGCATTCACTCTGAATGTGCAAAATGTCCCGTGGATGCTTAAGTGTGCTAAAAATTTTTGTGCACAGTGTCACTAACCAATGGACATGCTTCCTTTCTACCATGTGCCCAGAAAGAGATTTATTGCCTTGGGTTGCTATGCAAGTTGTTTTGCTATTATTATTATTATTATTGTTATTATTATGTTTGCTCGTAGATCGGCAGGTCGTCTGTAGTAGACATTGTGTTGCAGCATATTTTGCTGCCCCATCTCTCTACTTAAGATGTCTTACCTCGAAGCAGCATTTAAACTTTTCGGGTCATTTCCAATCAATGCATCATCACTCACTCCTAGTATCTTGACTGATGGCGGCTCACCGGAGAAGATCAAGAAGGCGAGAGTTTTGGTCTTGAATAGAGCTTTTGAAAATAGGTTGAGCCGTTGCCTCCACTTCAGCAGCGTCATTTTTTTCCAGTTTGCTATCGGGTTGGAGGACCTTGCTCTTGGCGGCCGCATGTAGTGACACTGGTGGTAGTGTAACTGCATCCTCGGCAGCATCCATTGCAGTCGTCATCGTCGTTGATCAGGGTGGGGTGGGGGAGGGAGGGAGGGAGAGATGGGGATATGTAATGTAGCGTAATGTAATGTATCTCCGTCTGTAACTCCACAAAGCCATAGAGACTATGTGGGTGTTACACAGGAGAGTTTTGCATAGCGCACTCACAGCCTAAGCGGCTTTCGGTACGCACTCGGTGGCCAGCAGACTTCATGTCACCCAACAAATAGAAATTGGGAAGCATAGCAGAGTCAGGAGAGCAGTTGAGGTAGTGAGTAGCATGGAAGTAGCAGCTCGCTGAAAAAGATGAGCCCTAGTCGGCAGCAGGAGAGTAGTTGTCGTTGCGTAAGAATTGTGGAAGCAAGTTCCACAGTCTAGGACCTGCAGAGCTAAAGCTTCTGTCGCCAACGGTCTTTAAGCAAAGGAATGGGGCAGCTAATTTATGGGATGGGAGGTGGCTCACGAACAACAGGCCAGCAAACTTCGATGAAGCTTCAGCTGCTGCTTTTCCTTGTTCGTTGCCTTGCCTTGCAGCTAGGTTGCATGCACTCTCCATAGTGCCACTGCGGCTGGTGCTCCAAGCCTATCATCTCGTTCTGCTTGCCTTCTCTCGTTGCAGATTCCCGTGGCGTGTAAGACGTGCCCATGTGGCCACCAGTTTGCCAAGAGTCTCGGTAAAGGTACGGCCTAGTTATACTTCTGCAGCTGCGACTGCCCCCGTCTTGAGGCTCTAGCCATCGCACTTGCTGCAGCCGCCCATTGCCACTACCTGCTGCTGCCGGTGCGATCTGCTAGCCATGCATGCTTACTGTCGCTTTGCCACCGACCTGTAACCTACCTCGTGCCTCTCCACCATCACCACTGCAGTTGCCAACCTTCTGGGATATGTCACATCTCGCTTGACTACCTCTGTGAGGGTTCAGGGTGTTGGCACGGGTGCAAAATATTGTCTATACTTCTGCTTTAGCTCTTGCCACTTGCAGGTATTCCTGCTTGTGTAGTACTTTCTTGCAGTTTCTGCAGAACCGAGGCAGCCCTGCTTGTCTGGGCGTTTCGACTGCAGCACCGCTTCTCGCCCATCAAGCAGCGTATCGACGTCGAGGATCTGCTTGCTTTTAGGTCCTTTCATTCTCTTGCTCCAGCCTACATATCTGCAACACATGTACAATCGACTCTGCTTATAAGAATATCGGATATAGGAATACTCTGCTTATAAGAATAGCGTATGGAAATCATCCATATATGGGAATACTCTTCTTATAAGAATGCCTATTTTCCGGCCCGAGGGTATTCTTAAATGCAGAGTCGACTGTAGTTCCTTATCAGGGTTTGTATCCTACCACTGTTTAATAGAAGGTGCATCATCTTTTTGACGGCTAGCACACTGGGAAAATTGGGCACACCCGGTGATCTGGGCCACAGCCAGAAGATCGTATCGATACACAGAAGACACACAGAGGCACAGCTAAGCGACTTGAGTCAGAATAGCAGGTGGTAGGTGATGCTTAGCTTGATTGGGAAGTAGTTCGGATAGGTAGGCTGAAATATGAGAATGAATGGACCTAAAAGTTAGTGACAAAACCTTGAAGTTGATGTGCTAGCGGCTTTGTGGGAAGTCAGTTCTGGTCGGTGAGAAATGGTGTAATGTGGCAACTGCCACATTTACGGCAGACAACATTAGCTGTAAAGTCTTGCACGAACTACTAATGTCTTACTGAGTATCTAAAGGTTAAGCTAGAAGGTTAGGTTAAGGTAAAGGTAAAGGTTAAGCTAGATCAGAAGTTAACATCAGCTAATGATATTGTACGAGTATGTAATGACAGTGCCCAATGCAAATTTTGGAATGCACCGAATAAAAACACGTCCCTTAGACACACGAGCACGCTTTCTCACAGTCACCCACACATGTGGATGCTCATGCACGAGAGACCAGACCGGGCAAATCGGTGCGAGAAAGCACAGTGTACAACTAGCTGCTCTTAGTGTACACAGAACAGTCACAATCGACGAAACACCCCATGCTTTGCTTGCGGAACTCCAGTCAGACACACTGCTGTCTGCAGCGTGCTTGACCTTGACACATGGCCTCGATTGCTGTGGCAGATACGTGCAGCCTTATAATGTAATGTAATGTATCTCCGTCAGTAACTCCACAAAGTCATAAAGACCATGTGGGTGTTACGCAGGAGAGTTTTGTATAGCGCACTCACAGCCTAAGCGACTTTCGGTACGCATTCGGTAGCCAACAGACTTCGTCTCACGCAACAAAGAGAAAGTGGGAAGCATAGCAGAGTCAGGAGAGCAGTTGAGGTAGTGAGTAGCATAGAAGTAGCAGTTCAGGACCGCTGAAAACGATGTGCCATAGTCGGCAGTTGGAGAGTAGTTCTCCCTCAAGCCCCTCCCCACACTGCACTGCAAAGCTGCTTCCCCCAGGCATCGGCATCCATGAAAGTACACCGGCATTCCTGACAGCTTCTCTTTCTGTCTGCCCCAATTCTGCTGCACGGCATGCCATCTCTGCTCAGCCAGGTGCTTGCTCGGCCAAGGCAGGTAAACAAGGCCTTGCCCCTCCCACTTTGCTGCCTACCTGCAATGGCTCATGCTGCGCCCTCTCCTGCTTGCTGGTAAGGTTGTGCTCTAGGCGATCTCTGTTGCAGCGGTTCTCAACCTGTGGGTCGCGACCCCTTTGGGGGGGGGGTGGTCGAACGTCTCCTTCACAGGGGTCGCCTAAGACCATCGTAAAACACGCATTTCCACATTTCGCACACAATAACTTTATTTTTTGGTTGGGGTCGCCACGACATCATCATATACATAGCATCATCGTGGTGAAGTAGCATGGTGCAGTAACATTCCACCAGTGAGGGCAAGTCCGAAAGAGGATTGGGGAGAAAAGTTTTTGCAATTCAAAATGGTTTCATCACTGTAGAGTTTATAGTGATGTGGTACCCTGTCGGCCGACAAGCAACTGCCAGCAAAACCCCACAGTGTGCCGTTAAGGTTAGAGGTTAAGGTTAAGGTTAGAGAGACGTCTTGGCCCCAGTGGCCGACGGGCAGCCGATCTGGCCACAAGATTTTTCAGCCATCATCGGGGCAAACGTTTTGGTTTCGTCGGCTACCCATTTGCTTGGACGGCTATAAGCTTTCTCAAATTAAATGACGAAATCAACTTACTCGTTATGGGGGCCAACCCAGTGTTACTCAGAAATTGCAAAGTCCTAAAATCCCTAAAAATGAACTTGGGCATCACATTTCCTCTAGCCTCGGCACGAAATCTGGTTGTCATGCTCCTACCTCTTGTGTTGCTGACCCTAGATCTTAGCCCAGGAGTGAGACACCGGCTCTTCACAACCCAGGTCGTGGGTTGGAGTCCTTAAGCAGACAATTGTTATTACCCACTGCAAGGGTGGGTGATAGCTGATAACATTCTTCTGCTGCTATATAAATAAGGCTGTTTGATAAACTAACATTTACTTTTATTTGAGCGACCCACTAGAATAACGTATTTAAATCCCTAACACGGCATTTCTTTTACAAGGGTAAATAATAACTCCTACACAAACATTAACAAGTTGAAGTAATAGCAGATAACTGACTGAGCAAGCACCTGTCTGTCACGTCTTGTTTTGTTCTGACTGCTTGGTCAGCATGTATGAGTCTGTTTGTGTTGGAAGGAGAGAGAGAGAGAGAGAGAGAGAGAGAGAGAGAGAGAGAGAGAGAGAGAGAGAGAGAGAGAGAGAGAGAGAGAGAGAGGGAGAGGGAAAGTGAGAGTGAGAGAGGGAGAGGGAAAGTGAGAGTGAGAGTGAGAGAGAGAGAGGGAGAGTGAGAGTGAGAGAGGGAAAGTGAGAGGGAGAGTGAGAGAGAGAGAGAGGGAGAGTGAGAGTGAGAGAGGGAGAGAGAGAGTGAAGAAGACAGACAGTCAGGAAGAAAGTGAGAGCTACGGAAAGAAGAAAACGAAGTCTGTACTGGTTGGTTAGGCTCAGTGGCTGGATTTGAAGTTCCCTACCTGATGTTGTCGATAAGTAGCTCCTACGGTGCGACTGCTGCAGAGGCTTAAGCAAAAGAGAAGCAGTTGCACATGCCAGCTGTCGCTGAAACTGAGATCACGATTATTGGTCACTGCCTTCCCTGCGTAGTTGCTTGGTGCTTGGAGACGTCATTCTAATGCGCTGTTTCGATCTCCTTCACCTTCCATCCTCGCACTGTATGGGCCAGCCAAGCGGGAGCTCAAGGTATGCCGGCTCGCCATGGGACATTGCCTCCACCCGCGGTGCCATAAGAGAGCCGCAGAAAGGCTCCTCAAGTCCTCTCGGAGAGCAACGAAGAGGGGTTTCATTTGTCGTCCTTGAACAACAGAGGCTACGCTGTTTCTGCGCCTGTCTCTGGGTGCTAATTCCGGAACCTTGGTTCAGCTGGTGCTGCCACGGCGTTGCCACGATGCTCACCTGCCTGTGTCTTTGTCCCGAGCATTAGCAGGTGCTTGCTGTCTGCCAGAGGCGAGGCAGAGCCACAGGCAGTCCTCTGTGTCGGGCTTGCCTACTGTCCGATGCTGACCAAATCAAACAGATCACGAGTGTGGACATACGGATCTTCTACCGTACCTGCTTCGCAGACAATGGTTCTCAACAATGCACAAAGCCACAGGCGTTGAAAAAATATGCAGAACAACCAGACCTACTTGCTCATCTCAGTTTATACCAGCGATGCCGGGCTGTTCTTGTAACCGAGTGGCTTGCCAGTGACCCGAAGTCGAGGTCATTGTACTATGGTTCTTGCCGTGCTGCTGTGAACTGTGGCCTTCGAGAATGCCAATGGCTAGTCTGGATTGCTTTCAAGTGGAAGGTCGCTTTCGACTGCATCCGGCTGGTCGGCCTTTGGGAAGCATGCAGCAGATGCCAGCATGGCTTCTTCGTGTTGTGGTGGGGGGGGGGGCTGGCGCATTGTTTCAATCGCTGTCCGAAAGACCGGCCACATGCTGATGCTATCGCGAGCCGAAGGAGTGCTAGCCACGACGCCTTTCGGCAGCGGTGAGTTGCCGTTCGTCGGAGCTGAGAGCAGGTGGCCTGCACACTAGCTGCTTGCAGATGGTCGGCAGCAGCAGCAGCAGCAGGAGCAAGCTCTGCAGCGCAGGATCGACAGGCCGAGGCGCCTGCAGCAGACGGCCAGCAACCTCTACTACGACGTCGTCGCCCTGTACGCCCGACGCAAGCCGGTAAGTCAGGCGGCAGTTCAGTCTCATCTTCCTTGCGGCATTTCGCATGCGGCTATTCGCGTGTGGATGGCAGCAAACTGGTTCTAACAAGATGATGGTAAAGCCAAATTACCAGCTATGGACGAATTCAGTGCTACTCAGAAATTGGAAAATCTAACCTTCAAAATAGGCACAGCCAGCATATCAGCATAGCATCACGTCTGTAAGTATCTGCCTGTCCTCTTCCAAAGTAAATTTTCACTAGATGACCACATCAGCTCAATTGTCGAGTCTGCCAACTTTTCATCTCCGTAGCATTACAATAATTCGGGCTCCATTAGATATGGACTGGCAGGCAACAGGGTGGCAGAGGTCGCCCTCCCCTCGGGAGCTGGGGAACTGGCACTGCTTGCACAGCCGTCGTGCTAAGCCATGCTGCTTCCTCCACATACGCTCTCTCCTCTCCCGCTGTGGAAGCAGGTACAGATGCCGGCTTCTCGCGTGCCCGAGTTGCCTGTCAGATGCTAAGGCTGCCCGCTGCTCTGCTCAGTTTCCTTGCTCAGGCTCGAACTCCACTGACAGCGCTCCAGGCTCGGGTCGTTCGCTCGGCGAGCCCGAGCCTGGAGCGCTGTCAGTGTGTACCCTCCGTGTCTCAGCACAAGGAGGCTCTGACTAAAGCTCACCGGAAGGAAGGCTGTCTGCACGTCGGCGCTGTGTGCCAACCGCGTTAGCTTGCAAGCTATGTCGGCGCCGAGGTGCCTGCTTGCAGCCAGGGTTTGCTGTGTATACTCTTCCATCTCTCGTGCCGTGTGCGCCTGACTGTACGCAGCAGCTGCAGCCGCAGTCCTGGACGCCGCCGAGCTCATCTTCGCCGGACGTCGTTTCCTCAACTCGCCGCGATGCATGGCAACCTGTCAGGTGTTGGACTTTAGTCGGGCGAGTGTGTGCGTGCGCGCACTCGAGAGCTGACCGACCCACGCGTGCGCGCCGGTCGTGCAGCCAGGTTTTTTCGAATGGGGCAACTACTAAGATAACTGTTTTCGACATTTGAGACCCAGGTTCAACTGCTGACACCAATGAGGCCATTCTTTTCTTGCTTTGCGGAGACGACAAGGCGAGCGCAATGAGAGCCTCGCGGATGTGTAGCTTTCTTCGCGCTAGACTTGGTGCTAGACGGCTGTTGGCTCAAAGCTTTGCTGCCACTTCTGCTGCCGCGTGCGCTGCTTCCACTGTCGTATTCATCGTCAGTGACACCGTGCATTCCCATTGGCCCGAGGGACTCATTTGTTTCTACACTTCGCTTTTATTCGAGCGAAAGGGTTTTGAGTGAGCTGGGAAGAAAGAACCAGCATGTGCTAGTGCCATTCGGAGCTAGAGCCCAGTTGGCTGCATGGTGCCCACCCGTGTGCCTAGCAAAGGCGATCTAGCCGTGGCCTCTGCCTGAAAGCTGCAACGGCTTAAGAAAAACAGGACTCGGCAACTTCTCGGCCAGTCAGATGCTGCTTGTGCATCTATTGCGTATGCATGTACTGGGTGCTGCATCCAACCTACTGCTGCTGCATCCAACCAACTGCTGCTGCTGCAATCGGTGCCCAGACTCAATCCACCGCGGTGCATGAACTGTTAGTTTGTCTGTCTCCTTCTCTGTCTCTCTTATCTCTTTGTTTGTCTGTCTCATTCTGTCTGTCACTCCTTGTGTCTTTTGTCTGTCTGTCTGTCTGTCTCTATCTCTCTCTCTCTCTCTCTCTCTCTCTCTCTCTCTCTCTCTCTCTCTCTCTCTCTCTCTCTCTCTCTCTCTCTCTGTCTCTCTGTCTCGATCTCTCTGTCTCTCTTTCTCCTCTATTTCTGTCTCTCTATTTCTGTCCCTATTTCTGTCAGTCTGTCTCTCTCACTCTCTTACTGTCTTGTCTCTGCATTTCCGTTGTCTGCATGTTCCCCTATGTCTGTCTATTGAGCTCTATCTGTTTAACTCTCGAAACAGAGTGCGAGCCAATTCGATGGTGTGCTAGAGTGCCACTTAGACTGCCAGCAGTACCACATACAAGAGCATGCTGGGGCTGGCATGGTACACTTACGTGGCTTTCTGCCTTGAGCTATTCTCATCCAGTCCCGTGCCATCTGTCACGGCAAAGCACCAAATATTCTGCTCTTCCTCGGCGGTTGCATGCATGGTGGTGGCGCTATTTGCATTGGCAGGTGGTAAAGCGCCACGGTGGCGGCAGCGCTAACAAATCGGATGCTGCCACTGCTGCTGCGGCGCCCCTGAGGCGGAAAGGCTTTTTGAAAGTCTCGTCTGCCGGTGGCAAGGTAGCTGTTTGCTCAGCTGTGTGGCTCTAGATAGCCTGCAAGCACGCTGTAGTCTCGGTGTGACCACTGGCTCCCCCTACTGGCAAGTACTTCCCACAGCCCAACACCTGCCGCAAGTCCATCAGCCGCTCAATGTACATTAATAACCAAGTCAGCAAACCCTCGGAAAGTGTTCTGTTGTTTGCCGTAGTTAGTTTGCCAGTGCCTCTCCGGCCACGCTCACGAGTCTAACCTGTAGAATGCACCTCGGCCACTGCTGCTGTGTCATCCGAGCACTAACTGTCCCCCACCCGCTTTGGCTCGACTCGCCAGCCGGTGCACGAGCCTCGCGTGCTCTCGGTCGACTCGCTCTATCCGTCATGCCTGTGTGAGCCGTGCAGCAGCTGGCCAGCGGTTCGCAGTGTCTGTGGCTGCAGCCTCGCTGCATGGTAATGGAGCGTGCATGTGCCAGCGCTGCTGCTGCTGCCTTGGCCTCAGCAGTCAGTGTGGAGGGGGGGGTAAGCGCTCGCCTTTGGCCGTCAGGCTTGCAGGCCTATGTCTCCTATGTCTGCAATGATATTGGCAAACATTTCTTGTAACTTTCGTGGATTTCGAACGGGTGGTCTCACCGGTTTCGCTCACTGTGCACTTTAGTGAGAGCACTGGTGGTGAGCCGTGCTTGCTTGCCCTATGAATAGCACGATCGCTTGGCGGTGCCGCAGCCAGTGGCCTAGAATGCAGACGTCGGTGCTTGCTTGCGCTGCTCTTCTTTCTGATTCCCAGATTGCAGTAGCCCGTGGTCTGCGTCCGATCATAGCTCGTGATCGAATGCCACATCGAATGGCTGCTGCTACTTCCTGCTTATTGCTGTGGATACTCGACACGAATGGAAAGAGTAGGGTGCAGCCACTGGTCGACGGCTGGTCTGTGACGGTTGTGTGGCATCGGGTTTTATTGCCACTGCTGTGAGCATTTGTGAGAGGGGGAGAGGGTACATGGGGTTTGACCGGGTAAACCGTACAACACTTTCAGTGTAGCTCCAGATGAGACCAGCAGGCTTTGTGGACTGGGTTGGATCATATGCTAAAAGGATGCTTTGAAACTGCTGCTGCCTGCAGCCTAATCCAGATCGATTTGATGCTAGATGCCTGAATTTATTATCAGCTCATGCCCTACCCCAATCCTTCATCCTAATCAGACATGCTTGTTTATGATTCTTTTGTGAAGCAGAGTAGGTAACGTTTGCCATGTCCATCACAGGCTGTACCTCACTTCCACAGGCAACTATGTGCCCTTCTCTGGACGAGTCGATGACCAACCCATTGCATGCTTTCGTAGCAACAGTGCCAGCAACAGTGGCCGCTGCTCTCAAGCAAGCTGTCAGAGAGTCTCAGTGGCATGGCCGTCTTAGCACTTCGCCGTGCTGCTGCCAGCCTTCCGAACAGCATGGTGTGCATGAACCCCTGCCAAAGCTTTTTCGAGCGGCTGTCGGGTGCCACGGGTAGCCACCGCTGCTGCAAGCCGGCCTGACTAGCTGACCTGCTATTCTGCTTTTGCCTTAGCTTGGCTATGGCTAGCAAGGCCGGATCCTGTGGAAGAATGTTTGGCTAAGGCAGCCTGGCTTTGTGCTCTCTCTACCGAGGTATTGCACCCAGTCTTCGAGAAGCCGTGCATTTCCTGTCTCTCCAGAATTCCGGGGCTTTTATTTACTTTGCCCTTTCACTGCAAGCAATGGTGGTGACAGCCGTTAATGCTTGTCTGCTGCCACATAAAATGAGGCTGTTCAATCAGCTGATCTTTACTTTTTCTCTTACCTTATCGGACCCTTACCTCCCGTAAGAGGCAGCTTGGCTTAATTATTCCGATGGCTAGTTCAGGTGCTTTATAAAGTCGAAAAAACAGCAAGTGCTAGCAGCCAGCACCTACCGGAAGTCCTTAGCACCCGCCTGCCTTTGAACCACATGCCAGGCATGCCAACGACCAACCGAAGGTCGAAAGCTACACGGGCTGCAGTGCATCGGCATTTCCTTGCTGGGCAATAGTGGTGCATCGGCTTGTTATTTAGCTAAAAAGGAAAAGCAGGAACTACCCTGCACAGGATGTGTGGGGATGGGGTGACCGGGAGCTCGAAAGCTGCGACTTGCTGCAGAGGATGAAGTCACGGGTTGGCTGCTAAACTGTCACATTCGTCAGCAGCAGTACCACAACCTTTGTCACGGATGCACTCGTGTCTTCAGTCCTGGGAAATTTTTTATTTATATATGTAAACCCACGTAGAGTGCAACCTTCGAAGACACCCAAATTGGACACCCAAATTTCCTAAAGGCAATTTTGTCGATTTTCAGAGTCTCATTATCGGGCTGGCTACATCTTGTTTCGAGCTTTTACTAGGACGCTGTTTAGTCGGACTTTTTGCTCAATGTTATAGCAGCTGCACATGCATCACCTGCTTTGTGTCGGGCACTACTACTTGCATCGAAGCAACGACTACGGGCCTGCAGAAAAATTAGCAGATTTTACCTGCCTCATTTGTAAAGTGGTTGAAAAGCCTTAACGGCTATCACCACTGCTTGCAGTTGGCAATAAAGGATCGCCCACTGCATGGTACGAACCCATGGCCTCGGTCATGAAGAGCAAGCACCTTACCTCTTGGTCTGTCATGGCCCAGTAAAATGGACCACGTGTGAATGCTCTGACTCTATTGCTTACCTCACTGTTATTCAGCCGGGATTCATGTCACTTTTCGAATTTTCAGATACTAATTTTCAAATATTAAACATCACTATCTGTTTGACTTTAGTATGTGCAAGCCAGTCATAACTTGCATGCCGCTGCCACCTTGATTCTAGATTAATCCCATTCTATTTCCTGCAGGCCATCTGTCCAAAGTGTGTGGGCTGCCGAAATGTTTCCTCGCACGCATTCTGTCCACTGCTGACACCAAGGTTGCCATCTTTATCTCTGACATTGCGTGCAGTGTTTTTGGCCACCGGCACTGCTCGAAACGCCTACGATTGTTGACAGAACAAGCGGTCGGCTGTCTCGGAACACAGGCGGAAGGCGGCAGCCGGCGGTGAGACTGTCAAGCGAAAGAGAGGCCGTCCGAAGGGTCCTGCTGGTTCACTGAAGGGTGGCAGTGGACGCAGTGCGCACCTACTGAACAGGGTCGCTCGACCTAAAACCGGTGGGTGGCAGCTGCCTGGCTGTGCTGTTAAGGTAATGTGTATGCTGTTGCCACTGCCTAAACGTTCAGTCCTGTTAGCCGTTTTAGATTTGTGCATTCATGCTGCACAATAATTTAAGCTGCCTGCAAAGCAGGCGTGAGCCTTGCAGCTGCAGTGGTGGGTCTCGGACCTCAGCTAGTCAATCAGCCAGCAGCATAACCTGGCAGCTCTGGCCATTGTAGTGCTGACGAATAGTCAGCAATGAAAGGTTACTTACGTAGCAAGGGACTAGGGACCAATATCCTAATATCAGAATGTCACTATTAGGCAGGCTCTATCTTGCTTTTGAGCTTGTTCGAGGGAGCAGTCATGTTGGACCTCTTACTCAACACTGTATTGCAACTGCACATGGAGCCCCTGCTTTGCTTTGAGGGCTTCTACTTGTCTCTCGGATGTGACAGCCAGTCTTCGGAATATGTATGTACTGTATGTGTGTGCTAGCTCTATTGCAAGTTGGACGTTTGAGCACCATTGTCTACCAGTTAAAAAAAATCAGCAGGTCTTCATTTTTTAGCAGGGTTACAATTATATACGTACGTAAGCGCCCCATACACATGCAAGTACACTCACACACACACACACACACACACACACACACACACACACACACACACACACACACACACGTGTATTGAATTGAGCTATTTGAGAATGCAATTTTTAGACACCCTGACTGTGACTGTACACATGTATGTACAGTAAATGTATGACTGAAGTGGCCCAAATTGTAACTAGATATTTTCTTTCTTTTTTAATCCTACGTTATGAAAGGGCAGTTCACGTCCGATATAACCCCAAGAACCGCGAGATCTGTTCGAAGCGCTTGACAAACTCAAGCACCCTGCGAGGTCTAGCATGTTCTGGCCTTTCTCAGATGAGAAAAACTTCGACCAAGATAAAAAACAACAACGGGGAATGACAGATGAGTGATTCCCTGCTGCTACGCACAGCGAGCTACGGTAGTCATACGATCAGCACGGGGGTCGTGATCTATGAAAGGGCCCTGGCATGCCTCCCCACTTTTTCTGCAAGGCCTTAGGATCAACTCGTTGCCTAAACCAAAATGCTGAGCCTGCTAGCTAAGCTCTAGATTGAGGGAGTACGTGTTCTGGCAAGACTCAGCTACCTCTCACACAGACTGAACAAACCAGAAAGGTCTGCTTGAAAATTTTCACGATCATGTTACTCTTAACATTTGGCTTCCCAACTCGTCTGCTTTACAGCTTCTGCTGGAGTAAGTACTACTTCTGGGCAGTAGTTTAGAGGGGCGACCAACAAGCACACCCACAATGCAAAGTTTTCCTTGAAGGCTGCTATCCATCTATGACTAGCATAAATAAGGATCACATGATCAGCACATGTAGTCGCGTTGGAAGCGGCATCGATGTCTAGGCTGAAGGCTTATTGAATACATTTTTGCTGTTATAATAATGCAACATTTGTGTAGCACTCTAAGAGAAATAGATCTCTTTAGGCACTAGAGATTTGCTGTAGTGAAACTATGTCAATAGGGTCGGTGATGACTTATGTAGCATCGGCGCGCATAGGCACACAAAGGACATTTCACACATGCCTAGCAAATGCCACGAGAAACATGTATTTTAATTTTTTTTTAAAGATCGAGTCACGGGACTTCGTGACATCAGTCGTGATTGAGTTCCAGGATTTGGGAGCATACAAACAATAGATCTTACTTACTATAGTTCACGATCTCCTTATGATTTGAGACTGATTATAGGCACCCCTAAACGGCTTGAATTATAGGAGCAGGTTGTATGTGATACCTAGCCTCATTGGGAAGCAGTTCGGATGAGCTATAACATGAGAATAAATGGATGTAAAAGTTAGTGACAAAACCTTCAAGTCGATGCTTGGTGAGGAGTCAATACAGGTCGGTGAGAAGTGGTGTAATGTGGCAGACCGAAAAGCTTACGACAGAGAAGCCTAACTGCAGAGTCTTGCACCTTCCTTTTTTTTGCACCAGCCTTTTATTTGCCTCGGTAGACAGACCTGTGAGTAGTAAGCTTGAGAAGTAGAAACACCCGATTTTACAAATACATGGACCAACTTAGATGTGGTAGCCCTCTCTAAGCAAGCTCACATTTTTTAAATGCTTGGCTTGACTGCGGAGCTGATGTGATTATCTAATTAAAGGTAACTTCGGAACAGGACATCTAGATTTGCGTGTATATGCTACTGGACATATGCTCGTCCAGCCCATTTTGAGGTTGTATAGGTTTTCCCATTTCTGAGTCACAATAGGTTTGCTCACAACTAGTATGCTAGTGTTATCGTCATTCAATTTGAGACAGTTTGTTGCCACCCAAGTGCTAATGTATGCAAAAACGTAGTTAACCCGCACGTCACTAACTGCCTTTAGAGTTTGACGTGGGGAAGGCAGTTAGGGATCAAAGCACGGGTACAGCTGTGTGTCATGGGCATAAAAAGAAAAGCCAAGATTTTGCTTGGCGTTTGGATTACAAAAAGAGGGGAGTATAAATTATGAAAAGAAGAGAACCAAACTCAGATCCCAATGGTACCCCATACTATAGAGGGTCCTCGCATGAGTTTTACCCCTTGATATTAGAGCTTTGAAGGGTCCTACTGAAATAGTACCTAAACCATTGCAGTGCCTTGCCAGTGATGCCCAGGCAAGATGGCAGGCACTCAAGAAATACTTGATGATCAAAAGTACCAAACTGCCTCTGATATATATCTTTTATCACTCTGCCCGGACATCCAGTAAAACAAGCAGGGAGACTTAGCCCAAGACTCTGCTCCTTAGAAAGTCGTAATCCACACGAAGCAGTGCTTGACTCTGTGGAGTGATAAGCTCCAAAATCTAATAATAATAATGATAATGCACTCGATTAAGTGCCTTCAGAGAACTCGATCTCTTTCTAGGCGCTTTACATTTGCTGCAAAAGGAAACGCGATTGAATGGTGAGTAATATCATGCTTGATAAACAAACAAAATGAATAACATGGTTAGGGGTGACATGCACAGGGTCAGCATGCGAATGTGGTTAGTGGCAGCATGGAACAGTGTCGGCACGCATAAGCACATGAAGGACGAATCACAGGGACCTACTAAATGCTGTCCTAAATAGGTGTTTTTAAGTTCTTTTTAAATGTGGTCAAGTCAGGGGATGTTCTGACGCAAGTCGGGAGGAAGTTCCAGGCTTTGGGAGCATACGAACTAAATGCACGGTCTCCAAAGGATTTGAAGTTTGCACGAGGTATTGGTAAACTGTTGGATTCGGAAAAGCGGGTGGTACGATGCCTGGCCTCGTGGGGAAGTAGATCTGAGAGATAGGCTGGAGCCAAAGAATGAAGGAGCCAAAGAATGAATGAAAAATGAGCCAAAGAATGAATCTGCAGGAACATATGTACTACGTTTGAAGTTTACATATAAGAGTTTATCCAAGAACATGATTAAAAAACAGTCACAGAAATGGTGAGCTGATCGACAGCCTTATTTTTATCGAGGCAGACGAGCCTTGATGTTATTTATCCCATCTTACAGTGAGCAGCAAAAGATGCCTGCTTCAGCACTAAAACCCACGACCTGGGACTAGAAGTGCAAGTACCTACTACAATTTTATGAATATATGTTAGTTTTCTACAGAATATTTTTATTTTCTTTAGGGTAATAATTTTTAGTTTTCAAACTGCTGGTGCACTCTGTATATCGTATAAATGCTTTACGTACTACTGAGAATATGTATGTGCATATATATATATATATATATATATATATACTTGCTCGTGTATACACACAAGTGCCATCTTAAATTTATTTTGGTAATTTTTTGGGATTCTCTGGTAATTGGCCTTGGTCTAGATAAATATGTTATGCTTTAATACTTAATTATCAATTTACTTAGGCCAATTGGATGTGGCTTCACTGTGATTTTCAATCGCCTCCTGATAGTCCAGGAGGTAAGGTGCTCGTTCTTCACTATCGAGGTCGTGAGTTCGGATTCTGCAGTTGGGCAATTCTTTATTTGCCAATTGAAATCTTTGGTGACAGCCGATAAGGCTCTTCTGCCATTACAGAAGTGAGGCTTTTAAATCAGCTGAGATTTTTTTCCTGTATGCACCTTGGAAGCCACAACCTCTCTATAATTTCTTAGCAATTGTTCACCAGTATTGAGATAAAGCATCAAATAGGACATCTTTTGAGGTGAAAATAATAGTTAGTGATCTTATAATTTGCACCCAAGCATACCAGCAATGTTTTCGCTGTAGTTTAGTGCAAGGGTCATGCTTAGCCACGACAATACGATTGGTGATGGATACCCGTGATCAGGACTAGTGCCGTGGCACACATGCAATGTCTGAATAGGGACTATGTTCTTTTAGGGCGCTATACAAATTAATTATATTTTTTATTTAGTGTCAAATAAAGTGCTGCGGTCTTTCCATACGAAATCTACCACTAAGAAGGCAAGAGCACCAAGCTGATTAAGCTCACAAACTTCCAGTGCACCCTCAATACCGACCATTTTTGCCATGTCCACAAGTATTTCCGATGGATATTACCTTCTACGCTGGACAATGCGTTCTAGGCAATAGAGAGTTTCAGTACTAGCTACTGTGTAAAAACTCTATGCCGGCACTCTGCTGCCGAACTCTACCGTCTTCTAAAGGCAGAGATCGTGGCACCCTCCATAAATGCATCACTTCACTTACCTGCCAGTACTGAAAATGGTGAACTTGGATTCGTCAGTCCACATTCCTCTTAGCCAGCCAGTCAAGGCCGAGTGGGCATGGCATCTAGCCCATTGCAAGAGGTGGCTGCTGCGTTTTTGCTTTCTAGAAAATTAAAGACTGCTAGGCATTTTAGGAGAGTTTCCTTAACTGGCGTGACCTCGACAGACCAGTTGATTCACTCAGGTTAGGCCCTGCTGTAAAATGTTCTCAGGGGCAAATCTGCTCCCGAGGTGTGCGTTTTTATAATAGCCACTCCGACCGATTGTCAGCTAACGGGCTTCCTCATTTCCATAGTGCAGAATTGCAATTTATTCTTAATATTGCAGCATTAATACTGCTTGGGGGATATATAAGCACTCTTGCAATGCATACCTTGTTTCAGCCTGCTAAATCCGGTCACCAAATTTATCCTTTCTTTAAGGCAGAAATCTCTCCAGAGCTGTGCTTATCTCTCAGCGCTCGCAAGCTTTTCTGCCACCTCCTAACGTGGCATCTAAACTAGCTCACTGGGAATCGCAGCTCCTGAGGCCGTCGAGCAAGCCACTACTGTCGGAGCTGTTGCGTTCAATACGTATGGTTGTCATTTTATTTAGCTAGGTAGACCAACCTTGCTTAGGCGCCAATTAAAACATCCTATCCAATCTAGGATGATATTTTCTGGTTTATATTTCCTTCTACTCCTGAATGCAATGACAACTACATTGTTTGGGCAGGATTGATTAGTTGAAGATTAATCGTCCGACTTTCCCTTCTCCGGAACTCACTGAAACTTTTGATCGAACCAGTCCAGTGTATAGTGGGGACCCAGGATAGGAACACCTCGGGTAACGAACGATCCGGATTACAAACACTCGGTTTGATAAAAAATCACTCGAATTGGGAACCCAGTCATGAACTGATAATGGTGATGAAATGATGATGGGGGCTTATAGAAGCTTCACTAGTATTAGGGGGTGTAATACAACTTTTGAATGTATCAGCTGTCACATGTGTCCAAAACAACAACCGATGGCAAAATAATTCATACTACTTTATTGAGTGCTAAATTGAGCATTGGAGATGCTAACAGGCTGCTGTTACACCGAAAGGGTCGGATGAGGATAGGGTAGAACCTCCGTAATGAGAGAATAAAATCCATTCCCTTCCATGAGTGGAGAAACATGTTAAATATTGGTTTATTTTATCTATTTTTTTAGTGCAGGAACAATTTTTGCCGGCTCGAAAACGAATTAAAATTTTCGCATAGTACCATATGATAAGTTCGTAATCCGAGATCCCACTATGTGTGTATGCATGTATGTATACATATATGCATGTATGTATACATGTATGTGTGTGTGCATGTATGTATGTATGTATGTATGTATGTATGTATGTATGTATGCATGCATGCATGCATGCATATATGTATGTATTAGTGCACGTATGTATGCATGTATTTACACTGAAATGCAAAAGTATTTACGAGGGTGAATAGGTACCACCACCATGCAGCTATCCTGTCAGTTGATTGAGTTGCTCTTCGTCTAACGGCATAGAAAACATGCGCACGGGGTGTTTTAATGTTTTCTATAACCAGAACTAAGGTTATACATGCACTAATTGGTACTCATATCAATAGGAGGTCGGACCGCCCCTGTTCTTTACGACTTCCGTTATTCACCAGGGCATTGACTCAGTCAGCTTTCGGCAAACATCTGGAGTAATGCAATCCCACAGTTGCTTAAGCCGACCAAAAAGCTGCTCGGGGGAAGACAGATGCTGTTCCCAGCTCTAAGTGAGCACTCCAACCTGTCCTGCAGATGCTCAATAGGGTTGAGATCAGGAGATTGGCTTGGCCAACTAAGCACTCAGACACGTGAATTGGCAGAGCCCTTGCAGTATGCTTGGGATCATTATTCATTTGCCAAGCTTAGTCCTCCCCCACAAGAGCTCTGGCACAGGGCTTGCCAACATTTTTGACGATGCCCACGAACACTTTCATGTCCATAATCTCGTTGAAAGTAGAAGTCGGTGTAGAGTTCCTATACCGGAAGCCGAAAAACAAGACCAAACAAGCACACTTCCACCTCCGTGCTTGAGTACACTGCAAGCAATCCGGGTGGTATTCTTTGCCTTTTTTTTGACCGAGGAAAGTCCTCCGCCATCTCCGTGGACCATGAATTTATTTTCATCGGTCGATCCATAGATTACTGCTCCAGTCGGCAGCTGTGGGTGTGTTTACGTTGAGGGCCCACTGCAGACGGAATTTTCGTTGTCGTTCGTAATTAACGGCTTGTGTTTACTAACTCCTCTGTAAGTGCTATGCTCCGAAAGCCTCCTACGAACCGTATCAACACTTACAGCCTTGCCAGTGGCCTCTTCTAAGGTCTCGGAGAGAGTTCGAAGTGGTGCTTTCCTTCCACCCAGTGTAGCCAGTTTTAGCACACGGTCGTCCCTTTTTGTCGTCGAACGTGGGTGGCCGGAGTGTGGTAAGACGTCCATGCTACCACACTGAAAATACTTCTTCAGGTAATACCTGACAGATCACTTGCTTACTCCAAGCATCAGTGCCAACTTCACGTTAATAAAACCCATCTTGTGATAGGCGACGATTTGGCCTTTCATTTCACTATTTAACCTCTTTGTCTATCCATTGGCAGATAAGCACCGTACAAGCAGCTTCCCACGAATGGTTTGGCCAGGACATGCAAAAATAGCACCCTCCTGGGCACAAGTGTATGCGCAGAAAAATCTATAGCCGTTTGGATTGACAGTAGGATAATCGAATTACAACTCAAAACTACAGTTTTGCCATTTTTAAAGGTAAGATATCGTTCCAGGCCGCCGGGGTGTTTTTGTTTCTAACAGTTATATCGCAGACACAGCCATCGACAGTGGGTCCATTTTTTTATGAAACAATCGGGTTTATGTAAAAGTGGCCCACACCTCTGGGGGGCCTCCGAGAAGGAATAGTTACTAAGTAGACAGTGTTTAATGCACCTTGTAAATTTTAAACTTTTGCATATAAGTGTATGCATGCATGTATGTATCTATGTAGGTGTGTGTGTGTGTGTGTGTGTGTGTGTGTGTGTGTGTATGTGTGTATGTATATACACGTATGTTTGTATACAATATATTCAGGGGTTGACAGATGTGCACGGACCTGTGCATAGTTACTCTACATGTTTTACTGCTACAGCCTGGTTACCATGCTTGAGTGATCACGTCTGCTCAGCAGGCACCCGAGGTTGAAAAAAGTGCTGCTCATCCACTTGTAGTCCAATGTTTCGGTCAGTCAAGCAAACTGGATGGGCCGAATTACTTGGAGTGGCCTGGTGCTAATACCTTCCTGGTGCTAGCTTGCATCGCTACGTGTCGACTGGTAGGGTGACCTTGATTTAATTTTGTGAGAAGAAGGTGAGCAGATCAGAAGAGGGTGGCAAATCACTTGCCGAGACACTGAGGCGGGCGCATGAAAATCCTATGGCTCCCGGCTACAGTAAAAGGTGTCCCGCAAGTGTAACCTCACTCAGCAACGTGTTGGGCAGCACAGGAAGGCACTGGATGCAGCTAGCTTTTAGCTGCAGAGTATCACCAATCACGCTGCTGTTACAGTGAGAGGTCGTCTAGGCTGACCCTCAATGGTCGCAGCAGAGAGTCGGCAGACCGGCTTGTCGAGAGCGTGCACTCACACTCCGTCCCAGTGCAGAGATAAGGCTTGCAGCTCGAATGAGTTGCTGCGATTGCGTTCCACAGAGCACTGGCACGCATACCACGGTGGTTTGCCGGAAGCATTTGACAAAAAAAGCCTGTGGGGAGCCAAGCAAGTAGCCGCCTCAAGTCACACCTCAAATAGCTGAAATTTCTCGGGCCATATGTCACAGCTACCCTGGACCGTCACGGCTTAGCTTGAGAACACGATCGAATGACCGGATGGTAGGTTTAAAAGCCACCCATGCAATGGGCTGAGTTATCCTGCCACTGTTAGCTCTGCTGTGTGTCATTTCGATTACGCAGTCGATGGTGTCAACTGTTTGTTGATATTTCTAATTGTGGTACTTGGTCAAAGATAGGTTCTTCATGGAACACGGGCCCATCGAGGTGAGGATCCCTTCTCTTCCTGCCATTGTTGGCGTATTAACTTCTGTGAGGGTCTTTTATCATAGAGGGCAGCCAGGGATGACATTGAAAATCAAGGCAAGCTCAGCTATTCACTTAAACCTGCCTGGGCCTCGGACGAGTTTGTTTTCGGAGCCCAGGAAGGACTTGGCCCAGCACATCAATTCACTCGGGCTTGTGAGCATTAGATTTGAGCGAGGATAAAAGTGCCCAGGCAAGGTCGCCTTACTCAATGCCGATGCTGCAGTGTTCTGCAGGATTAGTCACAGCGCCTCGTTCGCATTGATTGCTCCCGCAAGCCATGCACAGGTTGAGGAACAGCCATTAAAGCAGGTGCAGAGCACTGAGGTCCGGCCACTTGGGTCGGCCTCCATCATGGTTTGGTGTTCTCTTCAGTGCCCCCTCCGGCTGTCAGCTCAGTAGCAGTGTGCCGTTGTGAGGCTGCATGACATTAGCCGTCAGAGGCAAAACCACTGGGAATGTCAGCTGTCGACAACGAAGCAGCTGTGTTACTATGGGAAAGTTCTTCAATTTGCCTGCAGCCGGTAGTTTGATGACTTGACTGAAATTCTTGGGTGGCTGTGTGACTCCGGCACTGTCTCTTGATTTTCTGTCTTTTTGCTTGTTATTGTCACTGCTACATACTCGACGACCATGGTTTTGCTTACTTTCGAGCTATGATAATTGGTGTAGCCCTATATATATATATATATATATATATATATATATATATAGATATATATATATATATATATATATATATATGTATATATATATATATAGCTGTTGGAGTGGGTTTCTATATTCCTATAGCTCCTTGCATTGCCTGACTGCCAGCATTTCGAGGGCAACCAAGGTCCCACTGCCGTCACCGTCCTTGCCTTTTTCAAGCTCGGACAGCCTTTTGAGAGATTCTTGTATGATCTGATGGAAGCAGGCCGTAATAAAAAAGTAATGGATGCTCAAGAGAGAAGGAAAGAGATAGGGGTGGATTTACTGTATATATAGAATCTTATATATATATATATATATATAAGTAAATATATATATATATATAAGTAAATATATATATATATATATATAAGTAAATATATATATATATAAGTAAATATATATATATATATAAGTAAATATATATATATATAAGTAAATTGCCTGGAAGGTAAAATAATTATATATATATTACTTTACCTGCCAGGCAATTTACTAATTTTTATTTACAGTCACTATCTTGCTGCCAAAATGTAATTACCCCAAAACGAAGTATTTGAGCCTTGAAATATAATTTTCTTGACCAACAATAACCCGAATAAAGTACTCTTTGAAGAATCCTCATTTCGGTGCTGGTGCAGTGGCTCAGCAGGTCGTCTTATTTGAACGCTATACAACCACAATTGAGGAATATCGACAGGTGGCTGAGGCCGGTTTTTCGGCCTACACCAGTAGCCAACGTGTTTAGTAAAATTCAGTGTCCTTGGGAATATGCTATAGTTTAAGAGAGGATACAGAAGCCGGTAGCTTCTATTCCTGGCCAGATAAGGGGGGTCATAAATAGTCATAATGGGACGACATCACACTAAACTCACGCACACACCAACAGCATGTGTTTGTTTTTGTCGTCAATAAATATGTTCATATGCTTCACGCAATGCGTTAGTATGCCTAGCATATTAGATAACGTTATTACCCGAACGAATTTACAGCCATCCCAGTGGCGGCCCTACTGAGAGAATTTTTAGAGGAGAGAGAGCACATCAAAGTAGGCTTGACAAGAAATCGTCGGCTTGGTCTTTATTGGCCCAAACAATGACAATCAGTTCAGGAGTTGCACCTAACCATTGATTAGCAGCAGCTGTGACAAATCAGCCGAGTAGGCCCATTAGCTATTGAGGACATGTAGGCAATCAGGTCTGTGGTTCTGCATCTGGTGGATCGTTAGAAGTCAATGCTGTGTGGCAGATTTCAGGGTTCACGAACTGTTCAACGCACCCAGGCTTTGCGAAGGCAGCAATAGCCTGTTGTGGAAGAGGTGAACCGAAATGGGTAGAGAGCGATTCTAGGACCATTGATCATCCGGATAGTCAGCAGTCCCCCACTCGTCGAGGGCTCGGCTCCTGAAAGCTCGCCTTGTCAGATTTTTTAGCTGTATTAATGTGATCAATATGCATTCGAATAAGGTGATCGATATGCATTTTGGTGTGCATTTGCATGTAAGATAGACTGATTCTTTATTAAATGAAAATTAGTGCAGATTTATACAATGTCACTAGGATTCAAGTCGTCCTAGCAATACACGGTAGAAAGCTGGTAGGCGTTATGGCTGTAGTCATCGGCAGGTGGCAGGTAATAAAATGAGCAGTTTTCTATAGTTTGCACTACTTCTGTAGAGAAACAGGACTAAGTTTGTAATAGCCGAACATGATAGATACTACATCTGCAATAGCTGTGATTGGTAATTTTGGCAGATATAGACGAGATAGTAGGTGAAAAACCAGTCGCTGATGCCGGTGGGTCTGTGTAGTTGATAATTAGCACTGTATCAACTTATGTCATAAATTATTTTTTGTCTAAAAATCATGCTGAGTGAAGGACATATGGAATTGGTGAGAGATGTTAGAATGGGGGAGTGACTGTCTATGCCCCTGGGTCTTCCTAGTCCAGGAGTATGACGCTTGCTCTTCACGACCCATGTCGTGAGGTTCGAGTCCTGCAGTGGGCGATCCTATATTGCCTACTGCAAGTAGTGATGGCCCCGTTAGGTTCTTCTGCTGCTATATAAATGAGGCTCAAGCCAGCTAACATTGGTGGGATAAACCGTTCATTTACCAAGTGGAACTGCCGATTGGTTGGTGGTTCTGCACCAACTGCTTTGGAGCAGCTGCCTTTCGGCAGAAGCGGTGTAGATCGGTGCCTGAGACACGTGCACATCGATGTATGTGAGTCACAGAGTGGCATATCTTCTATGGCCTTCTCTCAGTACAACAGCTTGTATGGACAGCATCACTTGGTGCGACTTTACACTATATATAAGCAGCGATCCCTGCGGTACCACCATATGCTTTGGTTTTGCTTGGCACAGCTTTTAGCTGTAGGTGGCTGCCTTATGTTGGTACTTTAGGAAAAAAGAAGCAGATTTGTTAAGAGCTGAGAATTGATTTTTGAACAGGCTGTTTAGATATGGGTTTTTGGGGTCGACTTGAAGTGGACGAAACAGCATGACAAATGAAAGAAATGATGTGTTGATGTATTGAAAAGCCGCACACCAGAGGCTGAGCGATACACCGCCAGGCAGGGGCTCGTGTTCGTAAGTTTCGAAGATCAGTGGCAGCGGCGGCCTTTCTTCAGCTGCGCCAAGGACTATCGAGCACAAGGAGTACATCTGCTTGCGGTTTCCACCCGGGACGATTGTAACTCGGTTTGGCGAGCTGGGATGTTTTGAGAGTCCAGTCAGCTGAAATGTTTGAAAGAGACATACTAATTTGTGGACATCAACCGGAACATATCAGTGGTTGCCCAAGGTTCTTTTCTTGAGCCAACATATTGGCCAGTCACGCCATGATGTTATAGCTCGACATGCTTCCTTTCCAGCTATTAAAGTGCTTGGAAAGAGATTAGTTGTCCTAGGTTGCTATATAAATGTTTTATTATTACTATAGCAGACACATCTGCCAATGCATTAGTGGCTGACTGTCAATCAGGCAGATGCAGACTTTTTGGCTAATGAGTAAGTTAATTCATCCTAGCTGGCAATCACAAGAACGAGCAATGTCATGCTAAAAACAGAATATGGTCACTTAAGTCCTTGCAATGTCGTGGTGGCAAAGTAGAACATAAAGGGTGTATTATACAATGGCTGGAAATCAAGTTTCAGCTGCCTAGTGGAGTACTTGTTTCATGATTTTTGGGTGTGACTGAAAGAATGGTCCTGAGCCTCGTCTAAACATCGAATTCAAAGGAAGCAAACCAGAAGAACATGAAAGCAATGCATATATTTTTAGATTGCCTGTGGTGCAAAGATTATGACAGAATCGCAATGGATTGCCTGCTTACTTGTTGGATTTATGGCAGTACCACTTGTTTGATCTCAAACACTAATGGCACTGTGCCCTTGGCACAAAATGTGCGCCTTTGGACCTGCTGCCCTGCACTGCATGCACGCTTGCAATGGCTGCAGTCTTTCCATTTGAGAGCACTCTAGATGCGAAGCTCTGTGGGGTTAGGGGTCGGGTGCCCGTGACGGGAATTATTTTTTGCTGCCCTGTGCTAGTAACTCGCTGACTGCACTCTTTTAAAGGTGACCAGCATGGCCCGGACGGTAAAGACGGAGCGTCGATGGGCAAAGATAAAGATGCTAGAGAAGCTGAGGAGGACGGCCACGATCGCTACGGCAATCTTCCGTCGGATAAAGTCTTGCAATACTCCATCGTTCTGCAGGAAATCAACAGGAAGCTGCTCAGAGTAGGCGGCTTCAAGGTCTGACAGATCTGCTTGCCGGCTCTGCTAGGGCTTCAGTGATGGCTGCTGGGATGCTACCACACCCACTGCCTGCAGGTTTCGGTGAAGACACGAGTCTTGGGCTTCGACCAAGAGCTGGCGTCCGCCGTGCAAGCTGTAGCTTGGGCCAGTGACCCCCATCCCACTGTTCCGTGCTGTAGTGTCGGTCTTACCGACGTGCATGCAAGATGCAGCCTGACTCTTCAATGGCAGGTAAGAGTTTGGCAGCAGCTTCATGCTGTTCTGGCCAGCTCTATCCGAAAATCAGGCAGTGAGTGACTCGTCGATCAGTGGACGCACACGTCTAGCATTTGTGTGGCAGTGGTTGTTTCAGGCGATTGCTGGTTCGGTGAGGACGATGGCGCTCTCCAGCTGCTGGTCCCTCATCTGAGTGTGACCTGATTTAATCTTGATGTGCACTTGCGCTGGTGCTTGCTGTTTTCAGCTTTTTTTCGTAAGGGCTATGGCAGTGCGGAGTACCTTATATATAAACAGATTTATCATTGTACAGGCCTCTCTTAATGGAGGTCATGCCATGGCATCCAGGGCTTAGGCCCACAGATGAGCTTTTGCTGGCTGGACCTGTTTGATATTCTCTTGAATGAAGGTCCTTCCTAGTGCAGGTGGGTGACACATTGTGGGTAATTCCTGGGGTGTGATCTTTTTTTTATGGCTCTGCCTTTGGGTCAGCACTTGCTGTTTTCCTGAGGATTATCACTGTATGGAGCTTCCTTGGTTCCATACCTGTGATAGGCATTTGGCCCCCTGTCAATATTGGCTCGTTGTTTCGATGTAGGCTTGCCGAACTTTTTACTCACTCATTGAATGCTCAATGTACATCGTGCTGACGAGTGCCACTCCAGATCCTTACCGACAGCAACCGATAGCTTGACACTCTAGCGACATTCGCTTGTCACACGAGTACCGAGTTCGTGAGACATGTACGCTCGAGTGCTCTGGCTGTCTAAGCTATCTAAGCACAACTGCTTAAACACTGACTGATTAATTGCTGATTTCCCGAGATTCTGTTGTTTTTGCTGCTTTGACAGACCCATCTCAGCTACCTTCCCATCCACCCTTGGTCAAGATACAAGTCACACCAATGTTTGACCAAAACATATGGAGAAGCTGTGATAGCTGCCCTAGCAATCCTGCAGTGCCGATGTGCGTGCGTGTGTGTATGCGACTGCATGTGTGCGTGCACGTTCTCTGTGCACCAGCTTGCTAGCCCTGGCGGCTTGCCTTTTAGGCTAGGTCGTCCTGTTTTTTCTTTTTCTTTTAGCCTTTGGTTGTCCGTTGCCTTCTGTTGCCTCTTGAGCTCTAGTCCTACGGCGGGAAGCTCAAGATATAGTGCTGCATGCCCCAAGTGGGCTATTTGGTTGGCAGGTGTGGGCCAAGAGTAAAGCTCTCTCCACAGCATTGGCCTCCGGTCCGGATGCAGGCACACGCTGGCTGGAGCAAGACTCCTTGCTCTAAGGCCACCATTCTCATCGGCCCTCAAGACATCGGCCCGTCCGGCCGAGGCTGCTTTACTGGACTGCAGCCTTTCGTGCAGTCGTATATGTCTTTCACAAACCGAGCTTCTCAGTAGTAGAAGAAGTTTGGCACAAGGAATGGAAGGTGGTAAGAATGGTGCTTACTCCGTTGCTGCAGGGGGAGAGAAGGTCACAACACAGATTTGCCTGACTCTTGTTGATACCATTAGTTTCATGTCTCCCAGTACTCCTCTGGATTGGCCTGACACACTCGTCATGTTTACAGCAACGCAACGGAAAAGCAGAGTGTGTTCGCCTGATCGCTAACTCCTATCGGCAACTGAGTGACTGACTGATCGTGGGCCGAGGCTACTCTCCTTATGGATTACTTGTCGGTCGACGTCGTGGTAAGCAGCCATTATGTTCGCCCGGGAGCAAAGGGCGGGCATATAATTCCTGAGGCTGACACGACATCAATCTTCAAACGATCTCACTCCTCAGGCCTTAAACCCGTCCTCAAAATAGTACTGTCTGGCTGAGTGGAGTTCGTCCGAGCATTTAGCAAACAGCGATCTTGTCTATGCTTCCTATTCTACAGCCCGAGTTTGAAAAGATCTACCCTTAGATATCGTAGATATATATCTGTTGGAAACGATCTGGGTAAGTGGCTCTTGTGGGGCTGTAATATAAAGCTAGTATGTGACCTGCAGCTTACATATTTTGAATGTGAGGCACTGCTAGTCATTCGTGTTAGTCGAAATTTCACCCGGAGTAAAGCGTTCAGGAAACGAAATGTTATTGGTGTAATAGAACATTTGTATATCGTCATACGAGAACTAAATCTCTCCAGGGTGTTGGAAAGGAGGCTCATCAACTGCTTAGAGATTAGCACATCCACAATATCAGCAACCATGAGCACCTATTGAGAAGTTCACACACATAGACGAAATACAGTAGATGCTGGGGAACACGTGGGGGTTAGCTTCATTTTCAGTGTCATATCGCTGGGTCTTAGCTGAGGGGTAAGTAAGATGCTCACTCTTCACGACCCTACCCAGGTCGTGGTTTCGAGTCCTGCAGTGCGCGAATCCATTATCGCGCCTGCAAGCTGTATGATAGCCACTTAAATGTCTTCTGCCGCTGTGTAAACGAGACTGTTTAATCACCTAGCTCTTATTTTCGCGTTTGTTTTTAATCCATTGGCTCGAGCACAGAAACTACACGTAAATCGAACCAGTCATTGTCCTCGAGTGGGGGAAAACAGATGTTGCAGCCTTTGAAGAAGCTATTGCCCCACAGGCCTGGCATAGCACGGGCTGCTGGCGCCAGATTGGAAGTGATGTTGCGGTGTGATATGCTGTGTTAGTCAGTAGCTAGTTCCTAACTGTGGGAGTATGTTAATTCAAGACATGGCCTCCCAAGTGCTTGAGATTTTTTAGAGGCACAGCTATACGACCAAAATGAGAGCACCTCGCGGTAAGCAATGAGCCTAATAGTACTGAGCCATTTAATTAGTACCCCGTGAAAGTTAAATCTCTTCTAGACTTAACGTATGGTGGGAAGGAAGCTTGCCGATAGGATTGTAAGCTGGCGTACTGACGCCAAGCAAGCGCCGGTACACAAACGACGAAAGGCAGACACCAAGGGTGCTCCAACACTGGTGTATTTCGTCAGCTCTTGCAGCGTTACACCGCACAGCCTCTCTTCCCTCCGTCCTGTTTCCCACTCCCCCTCTCCAGGCAGTGACTCACCCTCATAATAAAATTGACCCATTTTACCGTAAATTCATAAACAAATTAACCCATTAACCCACAATAAACCATAAAACCTCACACCCGTAATCTCAAGATCACAAATCTCAGCAGTAAACATTAAACTGCTGTCCCAACAGGCATGCTACCTTACAGCTGCTCAAAGGAGGCACGCTGGAGCACGGCCTTTAGCAGCCTGCCAGCTATGTGCTGCACCAGCTTTCCAGCTTCGTCGAACCATACATCTTACGCCGTGCCACCAGTTACCGATGCGGTACCAGTCTCTGTTGCTGAACTAGTCTTAGCCACCACGCAGGGCTCAGGGGCTTTCACCTAAACGCCGGCCGCTGCCTCGTTATTTTCAGCTTTCGTCTTCCAGATAGCAATTGGTGTCGCCTCGCCCATGAGGCAGGTGCCTCTAGCTTTATCTCGTGCACGATTGCCTCGAAATTCAATGACATCGAGGCACAATTCGCCTCACTGGCCTGTGCAGCTTCTCTGGCCAGAGCTGCTTCGTAGTCCAGCGGCAGGTTGCGACCCAATGGCGGTCGCAACACGTCATCTCAAAGTCTTGCACCGGGTCGCTGGTCGTCTCTACCAATAGCTCAGTCGCTGCCAGTTTCTACTGCTTCCATTCCTTTACCTCCGGCCGTTCAGGAAGCCAATCTTGCTCCGGCTCAACGGGCGTTTTGCCTGCGTCTTCCGCGTGCACATTGCACCCTTCCATTGGCGCTGGCACTTCACTCACCTCCCTGTCCTGTGCAGACTCTCTTACGGTCGCCGCAGCCTTTCTTCCACACGCATCCGCCTCGTCATATGCGCCAGAGGCGCCGGCGCCTCTGGGGGCTCAGCCACCTCAGGGTCGCCGTCGTTGCCTCTCTGTCCGACACCGCCAACTTCCTCTCGGACTCCACCAATTCTGTGGACGCTGCCTCCGCCGCTCTTTCCTTTGCCGCATCTTCGGCCTGCCCCGGCTGTGCGCCCTGCGCCGGCTCTCCGGCCTGCCCCACCTCTGCCGGACGCAGCCGTCTTTCTGTCGGACGCCTCAGCCCCTCTGCTGGCTGTCTCCTCGCAGAACGCCGTTACCTTGCAGAACGCCGTCGCCTCGCAGATTACTGTCGCCTCGCAGATTACTGTCGCCTCGCAGATTGCTGTCGCCTCGCAGATTACTGTCGCCTCGCAGAACGCCATCGCCTCCTGGCATACCTCGGCGCATGGCAGGCCTTACAGCTTGGATCGCCGGCGCCACTTGTCACACGGCGGCAACCTGGCAAACCTTTGTCGCACGCCACTCCATCGGTGATAGCTGCTGCCATTAATGGTCGCTCCTGCCAGTCCCCTCAATCCAACCGGCTTTTATCCGATCAGCGCCCATCAGCCGTGCTCTGCCTTCGAGGCCGGCCGATGCCCCCACCATTTCCATCCGGAGCTTTGCATAGTCTTTCCTAACCTCCGGTAGCATGCGCTTATAAAGAGCAGACATCTCCTTCTCAAAGGCAGGTATATATGCGTGCATGTCTGGCCGGTTGACACCACGTATCTCGAGCCTCCTCTCCGGGTCAAACATCCAACTCACAACGTCACCGTCGCCGTAGAAGAACTCAAGCAACATTGCTGTAGGCCACCGCCGCCGAAATCGTCGAAATAGCTTGTAAGCTGACGTTCTGACGCCAAGCAAGCGCCGGTACACACACGGCGAAATGCGGACACCGAGGGGGGCTCCAACACAGGTGTATTTCGTCAACACTCAAAGCGTCTCACCGCACAGCCGCTCTCCCCTGGTCCTGTTTCCCACTCCCTCTCCCCTCCTGGCAGTGGCTGACCCTCATAAAACATTAACCCATTTTACCATAAACCCATATAACCCATAAACAAATAAAACCATTAACTCACAATAAACCATGAAACCACACATCCCGTGATCTCAAGATCACAGATCTAGCTGGCTTACTCAGTGTAGATCTTGATGTCTTCTTTGTCCGTGTGTCTCGTCACATATGGTATACGCCCATTGTGCTTAAACCTTCTCAAAATGCAAAGAAGTCATTGCACCGGCCTGCATACTCCTAAAAAGGTGAATTTTCCCCGACCATTGGCATTGCACTCGAGATACAAACCAGCTCCTAAGATGATCACACTCTTGCCACCTCCCGACGGTTGCACTTGACTTAGAATGTACTCCCCTCTCAAGTCAGTCCCTCTCTTGCTTAATCTCCTCTCTCTCTCTCTCTCTCTCTCTCTCTCTCTCCACGCACTACATGTCTGCACATACACGCAAGCACGCTGACAAATCACTTGTGCTCACAAATGCTTATAAAAATGCGGGCGAGCATTCACATGCCCACAAAACACGTAAACAAACACGAACACCCACGAGCATGAACAGACAGACACACATATACTGTACACCTAATTTTAATATAAATGTCATTCACTATTAAGTATTGATTTTCTTGCGGCAGGTTGTAACGCACCCAGATAGTTATTTTTCTTAGGGCACTATACAACCGGGCTTCTATTATTTCTGTTTATAGAGTACAACTACTACTTTTAAACTATGATAGTTTCCTGTCAAATATATCGGCGGGAGATAGTTTACTAATTTGTATATATTGCTACAACATGCACCCTCATAGCTGAAACGTAGCCTTGAATTGCACATTTAATTATGAAATAAGGATGAGCAGGCTTTTGATCGTCCCTATCGTTTAATTACAAACGTCATGGATATTATTTTAGTGTAACGCCTGAAAATGAAGAGCCTGATAAGGGAGAGTCCAGTGGCGGAGCCAGAACCTGGGTCTACGGGGAAGACCTGAGAATTCTTATGTAGAGGACGAGACTTGCGAATTTTTCGTGTAAGCAGGGAAAGAATCACAATTAGTGCAAAATGATCACTCGAAAAATCAGTAGCGTTTATTCGGCAAAAACTCGGCCGTTGCTCGTCGAGTAGAATTAAAACGTAACTTCTCCGTCGGCGATGGTCGGTGAGCGTAGGAAGTATGACTCGTCACCAGCACGACTCGTCGTTAGCCGCTCGAGGCGCGGTTGTTGATGCCCATAGTCGATGCGCACTGGCAAATGCAGGTGCAACGCAGGTGGCAGCCGAGCAATTAGGAGCGCCCATCCCTTCTTACAGCGAGTCGCCATGTTGCTACAGGCGAAGAGCTGGCTAGCTGAGCAGCAGCCGCTGAGGCCTGCATTTGCTCAAACCCAGCAGTCGCTTGCAACATCCCGTCGATACCCTACGTACCGCTGATGGGTTTTTTAAAAGCACAAAATATAGCTGAGAAAGTATTGCTTTCTGGTCCGTGATAGGCCAGTAGGGAAGGCACTCGATCCTCACGATCGTGGTCGTGGATTTGAAGCCTGCAATTGGGCGATCCTTTATGATAATAATGATGATAATGATACATTTGATATCGTGCCCTCAGAGAACTCAATGTCTTTCTTGGCAATTTACATTTGCTGCAAAATAAGCACGATCGAATGTGGGTGGTTGCATGCTCAATAAACAACAAGAATAATATGGTTAAGGGTGAGGGTCAGCATGCAAGTAAAGTTAGTGGCAGCATGCACAGTGTCAGTACGCATAAGCACATAAAGGACGAATCACACGGACCCACTAAATGCTGTGATACATAGATGCGTTTTTAGTTTCTTTTTAAATGTGGTCAAGTAAGGAGATGTCGTGACGCAAGTCGGCAGTGAGTTCCGGGCTTTGGGAGCATACGAACTACAGGCAAAAGAAACTAACAACTCATCCAATTTATGACAGCATTGCGTATTCGATCTCCCTTCTCCTTCAGTTCGCTCTCGCACTAGTTGCTCGGCAGCATCAGGTCAGCCCAACATCCATCGCACTAAATTGAAATATTCTTTCCGTGATCGAGCCTTCAGCTCGTACGCACCGAAAGTCTGGCACTCGCTTCCGGCTACGGTCACTACCTGCAATTACCTTGCATCCTCTTTATAGTCTCAGATCCGGGCTCATCTGTTCCAGACAGCTTTCGCTTTGCCTCTGTGCACTTTATTTTTTTAGTTTGTTCTGTACAATTTGTGTGCGTACACGTGCATGATTTAGTGGATGTTAAGTGCAATAGCTCTTACTAATCAGTGGCCCCGAGTGTTTACACGAGTGTGTGCTTTAGCGTACTGGCCTAAGCATGATAGTTGCTTACTTGTGGTGAACACTAACCCTAGGGTAGCAATTCTACTGCAGCGAGCTGTAAAGCACGCTGCATTGAGAGTAAGTTCTCTTCGAGTTCTATAAAATATGATCTAATATTATTATTATTATTATTATCACAGAGAGTGGGTACAACAGATCTCGATTTAAAAATGGTCACCCAGTTTAGAGTCGGATTTATCACTACTGGGTTAAAGACATTAGTAGCAGCTTAAAGGAAAGAACCTCAATAATTGTTGGATGATGATTGTCGCTAAGGTTTGTCTGCAGAAATATAACTGTGGCTGCTGCATCAGGAGACCCATATTTTACTTTGCTTTATTAAGTATTATACAGTTTTCGCTGCGATAATTTGGAGTGCCGAGAGTTTCTTTTGAAGTGAATTGACATGAACTCTCCTGCTTCTAACTATGGCACATCCCTTTCAGCCGTCCTCAGCTGCTACTTCCTTGCTACTCACTATCTCAACTGCTCTCCTTACTATCTATACTCTCCTATGCTTTTCACTTTCTCTTTGTTGCGTGAGATGTAGTTGTTTATGCGTACCGAAAGCCGCTTAGCTTTTTAGTTCGCTATAGAAAACTTCCCGGCGAAACATTCGCATAGTCTTGTTGGCTTTGTGGAGTTACTGACGGAGGCGCACCCCTTCACACGAGTGCACACACACGCACCACACACACGCACGCGCATACTAATAGACGTTTGCACGAGCACACGAGCACGCACAAGCAAACTGAAGCCCCTCGTCTTGCAGCTAGCGACTTAGCCAAAGGGGTGTTGCCACCAATCATGAGGTACTGCTTTCTATACAGAATCTGTAAAGTGCCTAGAAAGAGATCCAGTTCTCTGAGGGCGCTATACTCAAGTATTATTCCTATTATTATATTATAAGATCTATGGGGGCTGCGGGAGCTACGAGTGCACACTAGGTAAGGCGGTTGGTTGCCTTTCGAATCCTGCGGTGGGCGATCCTTTATTGCCGCTCCAAGCGGTGGTGATAGCCGTAAAGTTTCGTCTGTCGCTATACAAAAAAGGCTGTTGAGTCAGCTAGTATTTTGTATGGGTGCTGAAGGCGCCTCCAACGCGAGCAGAGGCGGCGGCGAGGCAGACTCGGAGGCCGCGGTGCTGCCGTGCACGCTCAGGGCGCCGCTGTCGCCGCCGAAGCTATTAGGCCGAAAGTGCAGTCGGAAAGCGGAGCGAATCGCAAGTGATGCCGACCATCATTTATTACTTGGTCTATTTCGGAGCAGATTTGTAGTCACGAAGCCCAAAGCTGTGCCGAACTTGGGAGGCGATCATCGATCACAAACTTCGAAATCAAGCCGTTTCGCCTCGCTTCCGCGTGTTTTCTCGAACATTCTCTCCTGCTTGAGTTCAAACCTCGCACTTCGCATCAACTCCCATTCCGCCTCATTCACCTCGAAAAAGTGGCTCTAGGCCAATGGTCGAACTCGCCAGCAGTACTCCCATAGTGTAATGGATTTTGTATTTCCGCAATTTAAAAAACGCCATAAATGTCGAACGCCTTTGGCTGTACACCTTGGATAAACCGGCGAAGACTTCGGCAAGTCAGAATAAACGAACAGCGATACTCGCAGTCGCACGGCGCCTTCTTCATTGCTTTGACGACACGGGGACGACATCGACGGTGAATCGTCGATGCGTTCCGAGCGAGTCTCTGCTTATGAGATATTTCGAGCTCTCCGCATGGAAATCGAATTTCGAGGCAGCCGGCGACAAAGGCAATTGCGCAAAGGTTTGAATTCATATGGAGGTGCATGCCGAAGGGCCATTCCCTATATCCCTTAGGACATCCACACGTGCGGATGGCAGCAAACTTTCCTAGATTGAACGATGATAAAACCAACTTACTAGTTGTGGGCAAACCAAGTGTGATTCAGATGTTGGAAAGGCTGACGCTCAAAATCAGCTCTACCAGCATATCTCCTGTTGAATCTGAACCAAATCTACGTGTTGTGTTTCGAATTTCCCTTTCGTTAGACGACCGCACCAGCTCCACAGTCAAGTCTGCCTAATTTCAGCTTCATAACATTGGTAAAATTTGGCCTTGTTTATCCAGGGATACCACATCTAAATTGGTCCATGCATTTGTGACATCCTGTCTTGACTTCTGTAACTCACTGCTTACTGGTTAACTGGCCAGTACAATCAGGCGCTTACAGCTGGTGCAAAACTCAACCAGGCTTGTCTGTCATGAGCGTCACAGTTGCCACATCTTACCACTTCTCGCCGACCTGCACTGGCTTCTAGTCAAGCAATGCATTGACTTCAAGGATTTGTCACTTACCTTTAGATCCCTTCATTCTTTTGCTCCAGCCTGCCTATCAGATCTACTCCCCCACCAGGCTAAGCATCGTACCACCCGCTTTTCGGAATCTGACTGTTTACCTATACCCCGTACAAATCTCAAATCCTTGGGAGACCGCGCCTTTAGTTCATATACTCCCAAATCCGGGAACTCAATCCCGACCTGCGTTACGACATCTCGGGACTTTTCCACATTTGGTCTAGCGGTTAAGGTGCTCGCCCCGACCAAGGTCTGACTGAAGTCGTGGGTTCAAGCCCCGAGGCATATGTGAAGCGCCTGAATAGTGGTTAAGTTCTCTTGGGGCGCTATATAAATGAATGAATTATATTTAAAACTAACAGAAACTAAAAACGCATATATTTATCTCAGCATTTAGTGGGTCCCTGTGATTCGTCCTTTATGTAATTATGTTTGCTGACACTGTGCATGCCGTCACTAACCATACTTGCATGCTGACCCTGTGCACGTCACCGCTAACTATGTTATTCCTATTGTTTATTGAGCATGCTACCACTAGCCATTCAATCGAGCTTCCTTTGCAGCAAATGTTTTGTGCCTGGAAAGAGATTGAGTTCTCTGAGGGGCTATATCAAGTGTATACTATCACTTTTATTATTATTATCAGAAAGCAACTTTGTATTACCACTCCCGGGATGGAATCAGCAGGCGACTAAAAGGAAACAAGAGGGAAGACAAGCCAACTTAACTTGTAAACTTCCTTTAGAGAAGAAAAAGATCGAAGCAGGGCAGAACAAGATGGACCACGGTAACACAGCTTAACTAAAAATATACGGGACACTGCAGAAACCTCGTGTATACTTAAATCACTGTTAGACGGGCTTCTCTAGGTCCACCATTCGAGACGACCCGACAGTCAGGTCTTCTTCTATAGGCAATTCATTCAAATACAGCGAGAAAGATAGGCGTTGAAGATCGTTTGAAGATGTGCGATGAAGATATTAAACAAGCTCGGCGCCTCGAATTACGAAGAACTTCTGAATAAGCCCGACTGCATTCCGTGGACGAAACTCTCCCTCTCTCTTCCTCTGTCTGTCTGTCTGTCTGTGTGTCAGTCTGTCTGTCTGTCTGTCTGTCTGTCTGTCTCTCTCTCTCTCTCTCTCTCTCTCTCTCTCTCTCTCTCTCTCTCTCTCTCTCTCTCTCTCTCTCTCTCTCTCTCTCTCTCTCTCTCTCTCTCTCTCTCTCTCTCTCTCTCTCTCTCTCTGTCTGCCTATCTGTATGTCTGTTTTTCTCTCTTTTGCGTTTGCATTTTAAAATCCCAGGTCCGTCGCTGCCGCATGATGTCTCCGCTTTTGCCTTCAAAATACAGCACAGCAGTTGACCAGTAGTATACGGAGACCTGGTCTCTCAGGCCTATTGTTCCGTATGTATAGAACCGGTGTAATATAGAGTTGTATAGTATGCGCTTTAATACAGCCCCCAAAACCAACTATACATCTATAATATAAACAATTTCACATAACTCATGCTGAGCTATCGGGGCCAGACGCGCTTGGGCCGCTTGGCTGAGCCGATGACCCGCGCCCGGCTCTCCACTTTCCTCTACGAAGTCTGCTATCTGCAGGGGGGGGGGGGCTCGCCATATTGCACTCGCTGGTGCTGTTCATCATGGGCCCAAAGAAGGACCCCGTGAGGACGAACTAGATGAGGAGGACTCAACCGAATTCGACCGCATCGAGGTCGGCGTGGACCTGCATATCGACGACGGTGACATGATCCCGGAGGAGCCGGACGTCCCGGTGCTCCATTAGTGCCAGGACGCATAGTGGACGTCCCGGTGCTTCAGTAGTGCCAGGACGCATAGTGGACGTCCCGGTGCTTCAGGAGTGACAGGACGCATAGTTTGAGTAGTCGAACGGCACATATCGGGAGAAATAGCGGCAACAACAATTTTTCAAGGATTTTAAAGGTTGCATTGAACAATGTGTATTATGCATGTATGTGCGTACTACATCTCACTGCCTGTTTTGGTCACCATCTTGCTGCTTGACAGAAGGATGGACGGACTTTCTCATCTGTATTTGTCTAATTCATTTGTATAGCGCCATAAGAGAACAGTCTATATTCAGGCGCTTCACACATGCCTCAGGGCTCGAGCCCACGACCTCAGCCAGACCTTGGTCGGGGCGAGCACCTTAACCACTAGACCAAACCAACTCGGTAATTTCTCGCTTTAATTAATTAGTTGGGATACTACATAACCGGATCAGAAAAATTTAGTATCCAGAAAATACTCAGGCCAGAAGTGAAGTGAAGGTAGCACGCTTTACAGCAACGATCGAGATGCTTTGTACACATTCAACACTGAATCGCGTGATGATTATGTAAACTGTAGTCGTTGTTTCTCAAGTCGCCGAGTTGTTTTTGGACGGAAATTCGCAGTCGGAGCGGCTTTGGAAGGCTATCGATGCTTCTTTGTCAGTCCTCCTGAAATGTGATGCAAAAGATTGAGCTCCGTTTCGGCCCCAAAGGATGCTATAGTACCTTGTTGTTATTGCAATTTCATCTAGTGCGATGACCCTATTAGCCGCTATGGATCGACGTGGCGTTGTTGCCGATTGGAGAGGCCATCGACTCTCGAAGCGCCGAAGCCGTGCGCGGGCGGGCATTCGACGGGCCACGCATCGAAGTTTGTAACTCCTAGATACAGTACTGTTCATTCACGTAACTCCCTAAACGTGCTTGATCTTTACACAGGCGCTTCGCGCATGCGCCACGGGGCTCGAGATCGCGATCTCGGTCATCGACTGCATCGTTCACCTAGGCCGAATAGTCAGCGCAATGCGAAAAGCTCCCAAAGTGCACAGTTGGAGCTCGCGGCTTTAATGCCTGCATTTGGCGCTCGAGTGTCGCCGAGGCGCCCGCTGTGGGCCGCCGCAGCGTCCGCCGTCACAATGTCCCAGATCAGGCCTCCAGTCGATCGCTGCCCGTCTTCATAATCGTCCGATGCATCCGTCCATCGAAAGGCCCCTCTCTGCGCTCTTTCGCTCCAGTTGCTATTTGTTGTTATTGGCCGTTCGGCAGGGGCCAGCGGCACGGGCCGAACGACTCGAAGGCGAAAACGGGTCGCGCAGTAGCCGCAGGCCACCTCTACGAGACGCCTCCTCGTGGCTTTCGGAGAGGAGGCGTCCTCTTAAGATTCGCGTGCACCAATCGACCCGCTCGGGCTGCCGCCGCGGGGGCGGAGGGAGTTCGGGATGAGGTGAGGACTTTCGTCAACCAGCGTGAGCTCAGCCAGCGTCTGCTGAGCAGTGCGCCGGAGCCGAGAAGCAGGGCGGGCAGCCAGCCACTCGCTGCATCCTACTCCCGCGCTGCGTCTCGTCTCGCTCGCTTGGGCGGCGAAAACGCGCGTGCCGCAGCCGCGTCACCCGGAGGCCACGGGCTCTGTCGCATTCGCCCGATCGCTTTTCGATCCCTCGCCGCCCCCTCGCTGTGTAGCCCGTACTGGTGCGCGCGCGTAGCTTTGTGGAGTCGACGCTCGCACCAGCCTGCACGGACGGAGGAGGCCGCCAACTAGGCCCGCTCCAGCCCGCTTCGGGCGTGGCGTCGGCTCTCGTGCGCTGCCGCCGCCGCGAGTGGCGGCGAGGTTTTGCAGCTGCCAGTTCTGACGACCTGGTAACGAATAGTTTTCTTTGACACAGTTCAGGCATTAACGCCCCCCCCCCAGCGGTACAGCGGACACGCTTAACGCTTGACTAGAGTATAGAGAATAAAGGAGCTGCGGCCCTTCCTTGTCGTAAACAGGCACCGCCTGTCGTAAACAGGAGGAGGCCAACTGTGACGATGCGCTGCCTGCGACCTCTGCATGCCGCAGAGCCGCAGCCGGCGCGAAGCCGGGTATACTTAGATTCACAGCCCGGATACCGGAGCTCGGACGGCCTCGGCGGACGGGTGGGTGGGTGGCTGGGTGGGAAGCGGCGGCGGCGACGCCGGGAAGTTTGAGCGAGCCAAACTGCTCTACCACCTGCCTCTGGGTTCACTCAAGAGGCTTCGAATGCGAATCAGGTGACGCAACATACGCCTTATGCAGGCGAGCCGCTCAGCAACCGACCGGAGGGCGCAGCGGAGAGCGAGAGCGGGCGGTGAGCTCCCAGCAGGTGCGAGCCGCGACGTAGCGAGCTGCTGCTGCGGCGGCGGCGGCCCTCAAAATCGCTGGCGTGGAGGGCGAGCGGCGACTCCGTGCTGGTGGCTGGTAGCTAGCAGCGAGAACGGCCATTTGGGCGGCGGCGGCGGCAGTCGGCGGCGGGATTAAACGGCGTCCGTAGCGAAGGGTTTAGAGTGCAGGGGAAGCACCCTGCGGCGCTTCGAGGGCTTCGAGACACCCGAGGCAGGCGGTCATCGAGTGAGCGACTGGAATAAAGAGGAATTGGAATCGCTGCGCTGTTTCGTGAGCGCGGAGAGTCGGAGAGAGGCAAGAGATACCTTCTAGCCACGGCCTCTCCGGCTTTCTCTTCGGGCGACAGACGGCGAGAATCGTGCTGTTCCAAATTGCAACGAAGTGCCGAGCGCTGAAGTCGGATTTCAATCCCTCCAGCGGTCCAATATCGCTGAAAAAACCATTCGGTGGATAATTATAAGGATACTAAAGCGCCTTAATAATAATAATAATTATTATTATACACTTATATAGCGCACTAAGAGAACTGAATCTCTTTCTAGGCACTTTAGAGAATTCTCTTTGGTTTATAGAAAGCAAAGAGAACCGACACTATCCATTCTGGAGCTTTACAACTTACAGCAAGAGAAGCAATAACCGACGGCTATTGACCAGCAAGGCGAGCGTTCGTGGACGAGCGTGCAAAGGTACGAAAGTGAATGCACAGCTGGTCGCTAGCTGATAGGAGCCCAGGTTAATAGCACGCACTGAATCGTGCATCGGTAAGCACGCAAAGTGCATACGAAAAAAGACAAGTTCGTTGGAAATTGCAGGGAAGGCTGAGCTTTTCAGTTAAGACTTGAAAATTGCAATGTCAAGCAGGTGTTTTCAGAAGCCGGAAGAGAGCCTAATACTTTCGGTTCATACTAATCGGAGGCTCGATTGTCTGCCGACGGGATCTCACCGGGCTTTTGTCAAGGCAGACAGAAATTCGAGTAACGTTCCTCAGTCAAGAGCAGGCCAACTTGATAGTGGAGAGGCAGTGTGCTTATCTTATGACATGGCGTTTTAGAACAGGGTGCCTAGATTACGATCGGGCTGACGCTATTTAAGAAGAGCACGGTCAGATTACGGGCAGGCGTCGACTAGGTAATTTTAGATGAACCAATCTAGAGGCCGAGGTGTTTCAGCTTTAGGCTGACGCGAAGCTTACCCTTAGCTACTTAGTTGATCTCATCATCGCCAAGCTTTGGGTAGTGGTCATCCAAATGCGAATGTCGTCGATGCAGGCTGCGAGGGAATTAAGTGAGTCGGAGACAGAGCTATGCTGAGAAGCAATGTCGAGGGATAGGTAGAGCCAAGTGTAGTCGGCGTAGAAAGTAACACAGTGCTAGTGCTTAGCAATGACGTAAGCCAGAATTAATAATGATAATAAGAAGAAGAAATTTATATAGCACTTTTAGAGAACTCGATTTATTTCTAGGCCCTTTACAAGTTCTTCGAGGGAAGCGTGTCAATGTGGTTAGCTGATAAAGCAAAGCCCAGGGCTAAGATTCTTGCTCTTCACCACCTGAGTCGTGGGTTCGAGCCTTACAGTGGTTGATTCTATATTCCCCAGTGCAAGCGATGGTGATAGCTTGAATTCGTTCTGTTGCTGTATACAGATGAGGCTGTTGAAGCAGCTTATCTTTTTTACACGGTGAACGTGGATAAGTACGTGAAGTACAACTCACACAGACCCAGAAAATGCTATTGAGGAATAGATGCATTTTTCGCTTCTTGTTAAAGAGTCAAGAGATGTTGTTACGTCAGACAGGAGTGAGATGCAGGCTTTGGGAGCTTGCAAACTAAAGGCACGATCTCCAAGGGATTTGAGATTGATGAGAGGCAGAGCTAAGCGACTCGATTCTGAAGAGCAGGTAGTATGTGATGCTTAGCCTGATTGTGAAGTAGTTTTGATAGGTAGGCTGGAGAAACAGAATGAAGAAACCTTAAAGTGAGCGATAAAACCTTGAAATTGATACGCTGCTTGATGGAGAGCCAGTGCAAGTCGGCGCGAAGTAGTATAATGTGGCAATTTCGACGCTTACGACAGACAAGCCACTGAGCAGTATCTTCCACAATTGACCACCACATCCTTACAAAGCGCTTCTCGACATCCCGTCTAGCTCTGAATTCCGATAGCAAACATGCTAGCAAAATCCGATGAACTGATTTAATTGTTTAGTTAGCTGCTGCGCCATCACTCGTTCAAGTGTCTTGGATAAGAATGGTAAAAGTGACGAGGTGCTTGCGATCTGGGTTGTGCTTTGTAAGTAGTGGCCTGACTACAGCTGCTGTCGCAAGGGTAGTCGGAGATGTATTTCTAAAATTGGTTTTGGCAGGAAACAGCGGCTATATGCACATCATAGGAAGAACTATCGGGACAGGGTCAAGAGGACTAGTTCAAGATCATTTGGACCGGGTCAAGAGGACTGAGGGACTTCTTAGCTAGGGAGACAAATTTTGCATCGAGTTCAATAGAGACAGGCACAAAGGAGAGAAAGAGAAAGAGCAGAGCATTTTGGGATAGCAGCCTGGGTTGGGCGGCAGCGAGGGGACGGATGAGTCCCTAATCCATTCCTATCTTAATGTCCAAGAATGTAGACCAACGTTCTTCTGTTTCGTCGTATGGATCACCGGGCTGTTTGCTTGCCTGTGCTTGAGCTGCTAGTAAGATCAACGCATCGACTTTTTATCACAGCATATAGGGGGTCCATGTGATTCGTCCTTTGTGTGCTGACGTGTGCTGACACTGTGCATGCTGTCACTAACCATATTTGCATGCTGACCCGTGCATGTTGCCTCTAACTACGTTGTGCTGTTTTTATTGAGCATGCTATCATTAGCCATTCGAACTAGCTTCCTTTGCAGCACCTGTAAATTGCCTAGAAAGAGCTTCAGATATCTGAGGGTGATATGCAAATATATTATTATTATTATGGTCGGTGGTGGAAATCACACTTAAATGACTATTGACTAGCCATTTGCTAAAATTTCACTAAAAAGTGCGGTTTTACCCCTAGCTAAAATGAATCGATACGAACTAAAGTAATCTCTTAATTCTAGGCGGTAGACTGCATCGCGAATCTTCAACGGCATTTTCAAGCCTACTTTCAGTGCTTTCGTGCTTTCTTTACGTCAGCAGTTAACTAAAAGGCGTCTGGGCTGGGACGGACCTGTTGCTGAGTCAGAGGTATACACAAATCTAGGATGCTGACTCAAGTCGTATTGTAGCATTGTGTCTAGAAGGAAAAGTCGGTAGTAGGATCAAGCAGGAAGAGGTGCCAATTTGCGGCACATAGAATCAAAATCAAGACTTTAGGTTTATTGACTCCGAAGTAATTTTGGATGCCGAAACAGAAACACACTCAAGGGAGAAAGAAATCCACATATGAGCAGATCTGCAGAAAGGCGTGACGTTAAGGGTTAATAGGGTGGTTTAGAAAACTTGGTTAGCCATGAGGCCTTTTATATATGTAAGAGCCTTATGTGAGCAAAGAGGCACAGAGACTCAGACAGTGCAAGCTGCATCACGAAATTCCCTGACTTGACCACATTTAAAAAGAAACTAAAAACGCATCTATTTATCACTTGATTTAGTGGGTCCGTGTGAGTCGTCCTTTATGTGCTTATGCGTGCTGACACTGTGCATGCTGCCACTAAGCTTACTTGCATACTGACCCTGTGCATGTCACCCCTGACCATGTTATGCTTCTTGTCATTGAGCATGCTACCTATAACCATTCGATCGTGCTTCCTTTGCAGCAAATGTAAAGTGCCTAGAAAGACATTGAGTTCTCTGGGGGCGCTATATCAAATTTATTTTAAGCATTTTGGTAAACGTCACTTCCAATTGACTATCAAGATGAATATTTAATTAAATCTAGAATGAGCAAAAGGTGATTCCTAGTGAAAATAACTGAAGAGAAAGTCAGAAACGTCAGAGATAAAGCTGGGAATAATACACAGCGAGCGACTAATTACCGTGAAATTCGCCAACTTATCATTAGGCGGACAGAGATCCAGGGATTCAAAAGATTCTTAGTAGCAGCCGAGCGGGGCTTAAATTTGAAAAAGGTGCGTGTGACAACGGCTTCTCCACCCTTCAAGGTACACGTGATTTTAGAGCATGAAACAAAGGAGAAGCCTTCTGGGGTTCCGCCTCGGTGATTACGCGTCAGTTCCTAGACTTTTGCAGTCCTTTAATAAGAGGAAAAACTTTAAGAACGTCTTCAAGTATCAGAGCTGCTAACAGCTCATGGTTTATTCTACAAAGAGCTGAAATTGCGGAGGCATGAGTTCAAAGCTGTCACCGAGGTTAGCGTTCAACCTGTCTTTATCGCTACATGGTTGGAGAGTATGGCGGCGGCACTAACGGAAGAACGCGACGAGTGGTTAACAAAACTTACCGTCGCTCTACGGGGAGAACGGCTGCTGGGGTTGGCAGCAACGACAGTCAACTATATCGATCTGGCTCACGCAGTCCTCTCTGGTAAACCGCGAGTTCAATGGGCGATACGTGCGAATCGTGAATCCTGGCAGTCATGCACCGGATATGTAGCCATCGATGGGTACGAAGCGGCAGCGACAAGCTGGCTCTGTCGACCTCGGTCGTCTGAGAAACCTGAACAGGACGGGAAGCGACCGGGGCCTCGTTCGACGAAGACGCGCGACGTAGGGGGTAAGCAATTGCTGTTTCAATTTTCATTTCAGCAATTGTAATTTCTGCAGGGTCGGGGAACTGAGGACTACCCGTCAGGCACTTCGCTCTGCTGCGCACCACGAAATGAAGCACGCCGCGCCTCGAGACGCGAAAACTGACGAGCTCACCGCCTGCTCCGCTCGCTTTCATCGCATCCTACGAGAGACGCCAAGAGCGCTGCCGGCTCGCTCGAATCGAACGCAAATGTAAAGCGCCTAGAAAGAGACTGAGTTCTCTGAGGGCGCTTTATCAAGTGCATTATTATTATTATTATTAACGAACTCTTGCGCAGGACGGGTGCAACCGGTGGAGGAACTCTGAGACGCCCGCCTCCCTTTTACTCGAGTGAGAAGCGAAGAAGTCAGCTTGAAGCGAGAGGAGGGAAACGACGGAGCGTCGAAACCTTCCCTCGAAACTCGCGAAGTCTCGCCGAAATTCACGCCGAAGCGACGGCGGTGGAAAGAGGAGCGCGAGGCGAGGTCGCCGGAAGCTCGGAAGCGTTCTCAAAATGCCGACACTGTGCAGAGGGGTGCGCAATGTGCTTCCTAGTCGGGTGGCTCGGTGGGCGGATGGCTCGGGTCGTCGAGCCCGAACTTTGGTAGTTTTCAATTTCTCCGCCGCATCCAAGTGCTAATCTGCAGTTCGGATGCCGCGCATCGAGGATCGAGGGGGAAAAGAACTTCGAGGCGAAGCCTGGAAGCGTTTAATCGGCTCCCACAGGCGTCTCCTAGCCCGGAGGACAACCCTCTTGCGTGCATCGGCGTAACCAGTAAAAGCAAATCTTAGCCGAGTTAACGACCTCATTAATAATGATAAAAGCGGTGGCGTCTCTCAGACAAGTTGTAGAGTGAAGTACTGAATCGTCCCCACAGCAGGTCTTGATACCTGGATCTGGAAGTGCAAGCACCTGACTGCTGGGATAAGACGCGGTGGCCACATACACCCACACACACACACACACACACACACACACACACACACACACACACACACACACACACACACACACACACACACACACACACACACACACACACACACGCACGCACGCACGCACGCGCGAACGCACAAACGCACGCGAACACATATATTTCATTTGCATAGCACCCTAAGTAAGCTTAAACTCTATTCGGGTGCTTTATATTTACTTCAGGCTTGAGCCCGAGACCTTGGTTGTTTTACATCATTACTGCATGCATGCTAGATTCCACGATCTTGGTCGTTTAATGTGAGCATCTTACCCCAGGGCAAAACCAGCATGGAAATAAAACCGACCTACTCCGGGCAAGCGTCGTTAGACTAAGAATTTGACAGCAAAACCTTCCAAAAATTGCCTTGACCAGCAAATCTCTTGTAGCTCCTGCAGGGAAACTGGGTGTCTTTTTCTAAAATGACTTTTCATTAGATGCCTACATTTGTTCCATACTCAAGTCTACCTAAAATTGCAAAAAATTGGTCTTGCTAAGACAGACACCCAGCCAAGCTAGTCCATGCATTCGCGATATACCTAGTTGAATACTATAATTTTCTGTTTGTAGGCCTTTCATTATATGCAATAAGACACTTATATCAGCAATCGGTGCTAAAACTTGGCAGCTTGGATTATATGTCTCGAAGGTTGAAACTCAAACCTTGCTAAAAGTTAAAACTAAAGCCGTGATTGGTACAGCGCTTCTAAAGCCTACGCGGCTTTTGCTGCACGCGGTAATCAGCAGCCACTTTCTCAAGAATCCTGCTAGAACCTGTGAAAGACTCCGACAATAATCCGCTACCGGTGACAGTGGATAATGAGAGGGAACTAAATCTTCTGCGATTCCTTTCGGAAGATTCTCCACACATTCCCTCGTGAGTTCTTAGGCATTGGCGCCTCTGTTTAGGGTTAATGGCAACAGCCATTGGTTTACAGCTCTGATCGCGTGGGTTCGGTCAGTGTGGATCTCTTGGCAGCAGCTGTGGGGAAAGACACTCAAAAGCAGCGGCGAGTGCTGGATAAATAGCGAAAGCATCTCCTCAAATGCAAATTCGTGAAAGCGAGGCAACAATCTCCGGCTTAGATGATGAAAGACTCGGGTGGAAAGCGAGAGCCGGAGCCCAAGTTGACTTCGCAGTCTTCAGAGCGATAGTTTAATCACTCAGTCTCTACCTCTTGCCACTCGATTGAGGTCGTACTTGTATAGGCGTACATTGGGGAGCTAGAGCTGCACGCTGGGCAGCTGGCTACCTGTCACGCCCCTGTCACACGAACCGAGCGAGGTCGCACGCCGCATTTGGGCATTTCGTCGAGCGAAGCGAACCGTCGCCCGTTCGCTTGCGGCCAAAGCGCTTGGCGTCGTTTAAGCTTCTAGCGTTCGCTCCGGCCCGCAGCTCACTTCCAGCGAGGTTTGGTTTGGTGGCCGGATCCGTCGAGCCTCGAGGGGCGCGGGGCCTAGGCGGCCGCGAACGGGATTAGACGGTGGCCGGCGCCCGCCGCCCGGGCCGCCGCTTCGCTAGCTAGCCGCAGGTCCGGCGACCGGTCAACCCCCATCTATCAGCCGCCATTCGCCCGTTTTCGCCGCACGGTCGGTAGGCCGGCCGTTTAGAGGAGCTCGGCGAATAAGCGGGTCAGAGAAACAAGACAGACAGACGCCCGGAGCGGAGCGAGCGTGAGCGCCGGCGAAAGGAAGGAGCAGCCGTCGCCGCCAGGGCTCGGCGCGTGTGCGCTCGGCCTGTCGACTGCTTCGCATGCAAGCGAGGTCGCGAAAGAGACTCGGTGGCAGTCGTGCGGCCACAAGGCGAGTAGCATGGGCGATGAAGAGGAGACAAAGGGAAACGAGTGAGAGGAGAAGAAAGCGGGAGGGTATGAGTAGCAGCTGAGGGAATGACAGGGAAGGAGAAGGAAAGAAGTGGAGAGAGGAGGGGAAGATAGGAGAAGAGGAGAGGAGAGAAAATTAGGAAGAGGAGAGGGGATTAGGAAGAGATTAGGAAATGAGATTAGGTAAGGTGAGGAGAAGAGGGAATGAGATTGGGAAAGGAGGTTAGACGAGGAGATGAGGGGAGAGGAGAGGAGAGGGGAGGAGATGAGAGTAGGTAGGTGAGTCGAGGAGATTAGGAGAGAAGAGGAAGAGAGGGGAGGGGAGAGGAGGTGACTCTCTCTAGAGAGTCCGGAGTGATGGCTACCTATCACGCATCATTTGCAACGTCTGCCTAATATTGAATGAAGAGGTGCAGCCAGTGGAGTCGCGTGGGAAGACCGGCCCGCCAAATGCTTATCGCCGAGGCAGAATCGCCGGATTGAGGAAGGATTGACAGCTAAGATTGGAACCATTTCAGGCTAGGCGAAAAAGTTCAACTGATGTACGTGGAAACAGCGAGTGGTCGATTGAATCAAGCCGCCGAGGATAGTTCTCGTCGTGCTAGAGCAGTCCCCGACTCGAGATTCCGGGGCAGGTTATCCGGCGTGTGAGTTCGTTCGAAGAGACAATCGCCTGGCGGCTGCTTTTACTGTGACCACCATCGATAAATGCCGGTCGCGGAAGTGGGAGCCGCTGTCCGGTCGATCGTTTGACATTGAGCATGCTACCACCAATCACTTGGTCATGCTTTCTTTACAGCATCTGTAAAGTGCCTGGATAGAGATTTAAGTCACCCGAGGGTGCTGTGCAAGTACATTGTTATTGTTAGCAGTAGTATTACTATTCTTTTCCGTGGCGCGGCTAGCGCCCCGCTCTGCTCGACGCTGTCTGGAGTGTGAGTTTCCCGGAGTACTTTGGCTGTTGCTCGTCTGCGGCCTCCGGGGATTCCCGAGAGCAGCCGCGGCAGCGACCCTCCGCTCACCTGCCGCGGGCTTACGACCGGCTTGACCTGTCGGACGGCGATGCGCTTCCGCCTATTCCCACCGCCTCTACTTGAGCTTAACGACGGCCCGCCGTCGTTAAGCTCTCGCCCGGGCTCCCAGGCACGCCGAACACCTCAGGCGATCTGCCAGGCACGCCGAGCACCTCAGGCGATCTGCCGCTGTTCGGCAACGGATGTCGTCCGAGCTGAGCCCCTTTGCCGACGAGCTTATCGGTGCACAGCGGCCGCCGCCCGCTGTGCACCGAAGCGTGAATTCGGTCGGCGGTCGCTCTCGCGACCTTTTCTTGTGACCGAGCGCGGGGCCGCCACTGCTTTGTGTCAAGTCGCGAGTCCGCCGACGGGAGGTCGACGTCGCTCGTTTCGCCCGAAGTTCGTGTCCTCTCCTTCGTCGGAAGTCGCCCGACTCCTCTCAAAGGTCGCGCCCGATGGCACCTGACCTGGGAGCTCGAACCGAGCTCGCTCGCGAATTCCCCCCGAAACTGAAACAGTGGAGACGTTTGATCGCTGTTCTAGCGAATGCTTGTCAATTTATTGTTAACTTAACAAGTTCGGCGGCACGCTGACCTAACAGTGCGTCGTCGTTACGGATTGGAGTGGCATGATCACTCACTGTCCAGCCGCACGGCGGCCATCCTTGAGATCACCCTCGGTCCCGCACGGCGGGGCCTCGAGCCGAGGTGCCGCGGAGCGGATCGGAGTCAACACGCACCGCGCGCACCGAGCCGTCCGCTATGACGTGGGCGATCGAGGGAACTGCCTGTCCGGTTGCACCGCTTCGGACCGGCTCCGCCCGAAGGCCGCTAACCCGTCTTTCTAGCCGGCGTCCGGCGATTCGGCGGTAGGCATAAAGCAGGCGAGCGAGCGCCCTGAGTAGTGCTCTAGTGTCCTACGACTCGCATTCGAGAATGCTGAGTCGGGGTCCGACCGGTCGGACACGGCTGGCTGCCGCACTGCTGCTTGGAGAACTGCACGTACATGCCGTACATGAACGGACTAACGTTCCGCTTGGCTCGGTGGCCACCGCCGCCGACGGCGTCGCCGGGCGTCGTCGGCAGATCGGCGGCCTCTGAGTGGCCGGCGAGACTTCGCCTTCGGCGAAGGGCGCCGCCCAAGTCGAGAGCTACCGCCGGGCCGCCGCTCGTCGTGCTACCGTCGGCCGCCGAGCCGGCGGCCGCCGACGCAGTGGCGACGGGCGTTCGCTCGGCAGTGAGCAGCGCCTTGGTGTCGGCGACGGCCTGCGGGCTGGTCTCGCTCAGCGAGATGATCAGGCGAAGGCACGCGCCGCTCGCTGCCTCGCCCGCTAGCAGCTCTCGCGTCAGGCCGGAAGCGAGTGACACGCAGTCGCCGAGCCGGTCCGCACAGAAGCCGACGAGCCGGTGTAGCGCTCGCCCGTGCTCCGCGCTGAAGCCGATGCGTCTCGCCTCCGCTTCGAGGCGCTGTGCGCCGCACCGTGCGTCCTCGCCGCCGCCGCCGCCGGAAGCGGTGCAAATCTCGACGAGGCGCTTCAGTAGAAAGCCGTTCATGTCACCCTCCGACAGCGGCGAGACGATCGACGATGCTTCGACGTCCGCCTCGTTTCGGTGGCTAACCGGAAGAGCGCCTGCAAGGCGAAGGCAGGCACGAGGAGTGAGCGGCAGTTGAACGACGCAGGCCAGGCATCCGAGGCTGCTGCCGTGCTAGAGGCGTGGCACCGCTGCAGCTGCAGCAGCGGCAGCGGCAGCGGCTTCGCAATGCTGGGTGGGGGGAGGCTGAGTAAAAGCTTACCGATTTCGGCCCAGCAGCAGCAGCAGCAGCAGACGACCAGGGCTGCACGACAGCATCCGACAAACATCGTCATCAGTTGGGAATGCATAATCTGAGGAAAGCAAGACGTGGTTAACTTCCAGCGAGCAGCACGAAGCACGTGCACACACGAACTACGCAGCTACGTTGGGGTGGGTGGGGCGAGGGCAGCAGCGGGGGGGGGGGGGGGGCCGGGAGCTGGCTAGCCATTGACTGGAACTGCAAGCAGTGCCCTAGCTGTGGCGGCGGCAGTGCGTAGCTACGTACCTCAGGCGACAGAGGAGCGACGGTCGTTAGAAGACTAGAGAGGGTAGACTAGGCAGCGAGCTCGAGCGCCGATTTCGTCTATGGAGCTTTGGCGCTGGCCGAACTACGAATCAGCTCGGTTTCGACGGCCCTACTTATACGGCACGTCTCGAGCCGGCCGGCGCCGAGCTGATTGGCTGAGGCCGACGAGGGCTTCACGCCCTCGTCGGCCGGCTCACGCGTCGGTCGCCGCGTAGCCGCTCTAAAATCGGCGGCGGTCCGGTAAAGCGCGAGCCGTTGCCGAGAGATGCAGATCCAAACGTACCCGTCGCGAACGTACGTGACCGCGGCAATAATTTCTCGGGGCTCTCGCCGGGCACGAGCTCCGCCGGGCTCGCTGGGCGGGCTGGGTGGGGGTTGTCCAGTGCTGGCCAGGGTGCAGGCGTGGCCGCCGAGAGACCATTAGGCGGCAGTGCGACCGCTCAGGCGTACACACCGGGCTCGCTTAACGGCTGCGGTGCTTCTTGGAGGGCGGACGGTCGCAGCTGACGGGTGGCGGCGGACCGATGGAGCCGCTGCCGCCGGCCGCTGCCGCCACCGCGAAACCGCTACAAGTTCATCTCCACGATGTCGCTCGCATGACTAGCTGCCTGAGCGGCTGTTGCTGGTTTCTCGAGCCCGCCCGGTCGCTAGCAAGCCGAAAGCCACATCGCCACTGCCGGCGCCGCCATCATCGGTGGTGGGCCCACACCGGAAACACATGGGGTGTGGAGCGCCGGCGTGCAGGCGGGACACCGAGAAATTCGTCGGCTTCCCTCGAGGCCGCCCCATCGTTCGTCGACGTTCGACCGCCGCCGGTCAGCAACGAGCCGACGCTGAGGTGGCGGCGGCCGTGCTTCGTCGTGGGGCGAGCACTTACTTGTTTCCCAGTCGCCCCCTCCTTCCCCCCCAGACGGACAGCATGAGGGACAGCGTCTTTGTCAAACGAGGAGCAGTGGCGGTCCGGGCTGGTAGCTTCGAGAGAGTGTGTCTGCAGTGTCGAGGTGATTGCTCGGGCACTCGGGTGCTCTGCCTCGGATGACTCGAGCTCAGCGTTGGCATTTTTTCGAAGCGAACGAGGCAAGATAACTGCCGGCCCGATGTCATTGGGCAAGCGAAGAGGGAGTGTGGGAGGCAAGTCGAGACCTCGCTGTAAAGCAATTGGTGCACGAATCCGAGGTGGCGGCTGACGACGGCCGCTCTGATCCACGATCTCGGCGAACGCGGTGAAGTGGCGCCGATTGATCGTGACAGCGAGCCGACGAGACGGAGCTAGCTCTTGATGGCGAAAAAGGCGATGGCTCAATTGCACTGCGAGCACGATACGATACGGGCTGTTGTCATCAAAATATGAGCAAATCCTGAAAGAAGTCGCCAGAGTAAAATAGCCAGTGGGCAATAGCCATAGCCAATAGCCAATACCGACGCTTCAAAATAGAGACTCACAGAAGACTAGTACTCCAGGGGAGAGAGAGATAGGGGGAGAGAGAGAAAGAGGGAGGGGAGCGATAGATGGAGAGAGGGAGCGGGGGGAGAGAAAGAAAGAAAGATGGAGAGAGAGAAAGAGAAAGGGAGAGGGGGAGCGAGAGGTGGAGAGAGAGAGAGGGAGAGACGAATAGAGAGGGAGAAATGGAGGCAGAGAGAGGGAGAGAGAAAGGAAGAGAGAGAGAGAGAGAGAGAGAGAGAGAGAGAAAGGGAGAGAAGAGAGAGAAAGGGAGAGAGAGAGAGAGAGAAAGAGAGAGAGAGAGAAGGATAGAGAGGGGAGAGAGGGACAGGTTCGAAGGCAGGGCCACGGATCGACTTCGGAGTTTGTTGCTTGTAGATAGACATGAGTCGGAAGTGTGTTCTCGCTCGAGAGCAAGCGAGAGCTTACTGCCTGGCTGCGGAGAAAAGATTAGCTGAGGCGCAACACACGACAGCGAGTGAGCTGGATGCAGACACGCTCTCGTCCTTTGGCGACAACCGCGACTGGGTAGAGATCGAGGCCCGCTAGCTGGGGGGGGGCAGTCAGTGGCAGCGGCGGTGGCGTGGCGTCGGGAGGAGCCTACCCGCGCCCCGATTGACTGGGAGCGTCCAAAGTCGTAGCTCAGCCGATTGATTGTTAACCGAGATCACACAAGTCCTCTACTAGGCTACGGCTGGCCGACGGACGGTGTCGAGCAGGCGATCTGTCGCTCGTCATACTGCAGAGGCGGCCGAACGCCAGTGCATGCGGCCGGTCCGCTCGCTCGCGAGCCCTTTTTGTCGGTCGGCATTGCGAAATTCCCCTCCTGGTTAAGCTATTTATGAGCTTTACATGCCGAGAGGGATCATTAATGACCGGTTACCGGTCGACGCTTACCGTCTGACCGCATCCTGTTTGACCGGACCGTAGTCCGTTTGACCGCATCCCGTTGTAAGAAGGTTGCCAATGGTATGCGGACGATTCGCCCGATGGATGCCTTTCGGCTCAGTCGCCTTCTACTGCTGAACGATATTTTTTAAAAGAATTACAACACATTTATTTCTTGTTGCAACCAAAGTTTTTGACAATTGTATATTTCTTTCTTGAAGTACGATCCATTCGAAGTATCGGGTTACAGCTGCTACGTACGAGCGCGAACCCGCATTCGTCTAGCGAGACTTTCAAAGTCGCTGAATTCTGGAGTTTGGGGCACATATTCCTGAAATTAACTGCGCACGAGTGATTGCTAGTGTGATAACGGTGAATACATCGGCGAATCTTAAAAACGAAGTCGATTCGTACACTTTGCATATTCCTTCCGAGTCGCTATTATTTTATGTTGTCCGTCGGACCGCTGGTGAGGGAGTACCGGCTCTAGCCTTGATCAGCACACGACGGCCGCAATTCACATTCCCGGCAGATCTGGGTGGCATTGTCGTGGCGGAGGCCTCAGCTTAGACAGCCTGGGCTTGTAGTACAGATCCGTAGCTCACCTCGGCTCGAGGCGGACCGGATGCTGTGCACCGCTTCCGTTTCCGGTCGAGTCGGCCGTGCTCAGCAGCTATCGTGTCGTGGCTGACCTAGCGCGACCGTCTGCTTTCCCGCAGCGCGCCTTGCGACGCCCCGGTCGGTTGCAACCGGACTAGACCATCGAATGCTCCGATTCGATGTGTCCGAAAACTAGTGGCCTCATCATCGATTGAGGTGTGAAGGACGGGGAACTGGCGGCCCACAGGAGCTATCGGCGTGTTGGGGGCCGGATTTTCGGAAATTAGCCGGGCCGAGTTTTACTCGACGGAAAATCGCTGTGTTCCGAGGCAGCTTGCAAACCAAGGACGGACCGTAATGGCGACGAGGCTGCTGCCTAGTGTGACGAGACCTGTACACGGCACTGTGCAAACTTTCGTTACAGAAATATATCGCTGCAGAAAGTTGCCGACTGCCGACGGAAGGCAGTTGAGTTTTCGCCACTGGTGCCACTGCGCCCAAGTTAGCGGGCAGTCGTAAGCCCAGAGCACCTGTGGGGTGGGCTTTCCTAGTCAGCTTTCCTGGCCATGCGGATCTCCGACAACCGCCGTGCACGAATGCTGATGAGGATGAAGATGCGAATACGCTGCACGCACTCCGCCTTTTCTCGTCCTTTTGTCGCTCGCTGCAACGCTTTGTAATCGTGATGCCGCCTCGCTTTAGCGCTTCCTCTCGAGTCCTCCTCGAAAGCATACAACTGCTGCCACGGTGGCTGCAAACGGCCGTTTCCATGCGAGTAGATGGGCGCTCATGCGTGGCCAACAATTCTGGATCTTAGCCCGTGGGTAAGGTGCTCGCTCTTTACCACCCAGGTTGTGAGTTCGAGTCCAGCAGCTGGCAATTCTGTATTGCCTCGCCTGCAAGCGGGGTGATAGTCGCCAAGGCTCTTCGGCCGCTTTTGCAAGTTGCGCAAGGCTTTTTGATCAGCTTTACTTTACCTTTGTGCTTTACTTTATAGACGGAGGCTGCAGCTCCCGCTAGTCCTGCTCTTTTTCCCGCCGCCCGTGCTCTATCGCGGGCACGTTTAAAGCACCGGAAAGAAAGCGGACAAAGGAAGCGATAGCAAACGAGCGGACGAAGGGCGCCGTACTGCTGGCCTGGATCGTCAATCGTCAATGCCGGGCTCCATTCTGCCTCGGGTGAGCGGCGACGAACCAGTTGCAGTTGCATTCGAGCTCGAGGCTCTGCATAGGGTGCTAGGCGCATGCGCATTTCCTGTTCGCTCGAAGCTCGCGCTTTTATATCTGTCGCCTAACAACGCTCGCCGAACGAAGCTAGCCTCCATTACCGCTCTGCCACTGCGATTAGTACGCCGGGGAGGTCATGCTGCTGCCATATGTCACCCTCTCTCTCCCCTCCCTTTCTGCCCCTTTGTCGCTCTTTCTCTTCTTCTCTCTATTTACTTCCCCTCTCTCTTTCGATGCCTATCTCTGCCTCTCTCACTTTCTCCCACTATTTCTCTATCCATCTCTTTTTCTTTCCCTCTATTTCTTCCTTTCTCTCTCCGGTTCTCTTTCTCTCGCTCCTCCCCGCTTTCTCGCTCTGTCTCTGTCTCCTTCAGTCTCGGTCTCCCTCTGTCTCTCCCAGTCTCTGTCTCACTGTCTCTGTCTCTCCCTGTCTCTGTCTCTCTATCTCACTCTCTTTCTCTCTCCCTCTCTCTATTGCTCTCTATCCCTCCTTCCCTCACTTTCTCACCCCCTCTCTCTCTCTCTCTTTCTCTCTCACGGTGAGGCTTTCAACTGTCCGGCCATCACGTGGAGGTGGGGGTTGAATTGTGGGACTGGTGACAGGGCGGGAGATTGTCAAGCAATTCGCCAAGCAGCAGCCGCGGCCTGATCTGCCCGACGTGGGCTCGAACGCTAACGCCGCTGAATGAGACGAGAAAGAACCAGCCAGTCTTGCGATAGAGGGAATGATGGCGAACGCGGATAAATGTTGAAGGAAGTTCGACTTTCGGTCGGCGGAATCCGCGTCGGGCTAGCCCAGCTAGAAGAGCGTGGAAGATGATTACCGGGAGAGGTTGACGTCGATGTACCGAGTAGCATGGGTCTATGCTTTCGAGGGAGGAGCCGTTGGATGGCGTCGTCGGTGACGTCGAATGCGATAGGCAAAACCCACGGTAATACAGCGCTCGCCAGCTGCGTCCCATGTGCGTAGTGCCGCCCGACCGCTCGCCAGGCTTCGATAATTGCGTTAGTAAGCACTCTCCGCTCTAATGATGTCATCCAAGGCCGCGGGAAACCCGGTAGCTTTTCGCAGGGGCTGAGCGCGTTTGATGTCGGAACCGAGTGCCCTGTGAGACGCAGAGCCGCGCGAGTAAGGCAGCGTGGGGCGTGACAATTTCGGTACACGCGCCGATAGGCAATGCGGACAGAGATGGGCGGACGAGGATAGACGGGATACACTGACCTAGTTTGCCGCCGTTTGTCTCTAGCAAAGGCGACAGCGACACTGCTCGTCCGCTTGACAGTGACCTCGAAAATGGGACTATGGAATGAGTGTGCTAGCGAGAATAATAATAACAAGCTCGTACAGCGCCCTCAGAAAACTTGTCGCTCTCTAGGCACTATACAGATGCTGCATATAAAGCATTACCGGATAATTTGGTGGTAACATCTGCAAGGAGCAGCAGGCATAGTGTAAGCAGGTACATGCACACGAAGGACGAATCGAAAAGAACCACCAAGTGCTGCAATAAAAAGGCGCGTTTTAAGCTTCTTTTTAAATGTAGTCATGTCAAGCGACGTCGTGACGTGGATTGGTAGTGAGTTCCAGGCTTTGGGAGCATAGGAACGGTCTCCGACGGCTTTGAGGTTTGTACGAGGTATGCGAGTTAGCTCAGGCCGCAATGCTGCTTGGCAAATTGCTTGACAATATCCCGCCCTGTCACATCAGTCGCACACTTTAACCCCCAACCGTAGATGATTACCAGACAATAGGCGATCAGAGCTAAAAGTCAGCTCTCCTCGAATGCTAAGTCCGGTTCGTACGAGATATGGAATGAGCTCTGACTGCGAGAAAGAACGAGCGAGAGGTGGAGAGAGAGAGAGAGAGAGAGAGAGAGGGAGAGAGAGAGAGAGGGAGAGAGAGAGAGAGAGAGAGAGAGAGAGAGAGAGAGAGAGAGAGAGAGAGAGAGAGAGAGAGAGAGAGAGAGAGAGATCGAGCACAAGTCTCGAGGCCAGATTCTCGTGTTGCTGAGGTTTCCATGTTGCCAGATGTTGTGACCCGGGTCTCCTATACATTATCACTCACCGTGACGCTGCTGCAACCGCGAAGACACCTGTCACATTCTCGAAGTTTGGTCTCACATAAGCGCACGCAGAAATCTCCATTGACGATGAATCTTGAGCTGCCTTAGCCCCAGGGGTAGTCCGAGGGGGCCGCAGTGCTGCCTTGCAGCACGCTTGCGTGCCGAGGAGGCGAGCATTGGGAGCCCGCAGCGTGGCATATTTCGAGGTCTTTTAGCAGTGTCACGTGCACCGGAATCCTTACTTGAATCTCATCTTACTCGAATCTCGGCGTTAGCGAGAGTCTGTGCTGAGTCTGCGGTCACGAGTATGAATGCTACGCTGCTGCTGCTGCAGTCACGGCGGTGACGTTTGCAGTCCTTGTACGACCGTTGCTGATTCGCGCCCGCAGCAAAATGAATAAATGCTGGCCCCGACTCTGGTCTAATGCCAAATGGCCAAATGGCCAGGCGAGAAACGATCTCGCCAGGCATCGGTCACTTTCTCCAGGTTGTAGCTAGTTAGCTAGGTTGTAGCCCGGCCGCTTTAACTCGCTCACTCTGACCCTCTGACCGCAACGTCAATTCGCAGCCTGCTGCTGCTGGACGCTGCTGTTGAACAACGTAACTTGCTTTTCAAAAGTCTTTTGATGGTCGATGGGCTTCAAGCTGCTGCGGTCAGGATGACCTGGAGTATACGAAGCTTTAGATAATGCCGTTACGCGATGAAGCAAGCCCCCTGATGGTTAATCGCTGGCGCTATAACAAACCTGCTATTCGTATATAAAGGCAATTATAATAATAATAATGAGACAGTTGTTGAGCAACCCAAGAAAGCTGACGCACATAAGAAAAGTATCATAGAAGTTTAGCTAAGCGTTTAGGATGTTGAATTATAGTGAACAGTGGCAGCGATAATGACAGGCTTCGGCCAGGTTTGAGGTGCTCGTTCTATGCGACCTAGACCGGGGGTTTGAGTTCGGCTCTGAGTGATCATTTATTGCCAACTGCAAGCGGCGATAGTCTTCTTTAAAGCTCTTCTGCCGCTATGTAAAGTTGAGGCTGTTGAATCAGTTAGCCTTAAGCATTATATTGCACAAATAGCAGCGATCCGGATGGCCACGCCAGTTCATTTTTAGCTCACATCTGCCCGTTTCCACATCTGCTTTGGCATTGCAACTCTAGTAGTCTTTCTAGCCACGTTTAAATGCCGGAAGGACAGCATGCTAACAAGCTGCGTGCGGGCGCTGTACTGCTAGCCTGGATCATTCACTGTCAATCCGGGATTCATTCAGCCGTGGTCAAGTTGTTATCTGTTGCGTCAAGTTCGAGGCTCCGGATGAGGTTAGGCATGCGAATTTTCCTTTTGTTCGTCACTCGGGCTTTTAGATCTACTGTCGCCCATCTACTGTTGTGGAGGAGCTATCCGAAATTCTTGCTCTGCGATTACGATTATTACCCTCGGTGGCTAACCTTGCTTACGCTACTGCCATATGTCGCCCATTACAGTAATTGTTGCTGGGAAGGCTGCGTCGAAATAGCAGCGTTCAGTAGGAGAGCACTAAGGGCGGCAGAAACTAAGGTTCCAGGCCTTCAACGCACTGAGCCGGCAGGCTTACCGTAACTGACTGTGATCGCTTGCAAAGCACCGGTACGGCTCTCCTGGTCTGACCTTGGCCTTTCGTGTGCAGCAACCTCCTCCCCCAACAGAATGGGCAACGATTGCACCGAGACAGCTGGCGCTAGGCTTCTCACCGTTTCACCTCGAGCCATCGCCTACAATTAATGGGAGAAGAGCGTCAGAACAGCTGTCTAGAGGATAGACGATCGAGTGACAATACGAGTATACCAGATGGCTGGCCACTAAGCAAGGTCCGGTGGACGGGACACACTGACCATACCTCACAACTGCGCCAGACAATGGCACATTGGTAGTGCGATGGATGGAGCGTAATATACAGACCCCGGCGGTCATCGATGTTGTGCCTGTATGATGAGCTCTACTCACTTTTCCTTATCTAATCACGAAGCTCATGTAAATGCTGTCTCGAAATGCTTTCCCCCAAGCCGACTCAAGTCTGAATTACGCGATTCCAGCCTTAAATACTAATTTCATGCAAATACTGACCGAAAGACAGCCGCCACATATTGAAGGAGATAGCACACCTTTAATTCGGAGACGCCACAACGTTGCTAGTGGAACTAGGCTTCTGACCTCCTTCTCCGTCAGACTGTGTTAGAGTTCAGTGACAATTGGCCGGAGCGGATGAAAAGTGCTCCTGTTGTAGCAATCGACGTCTGATGGTGTGCGATTTGCTTTACAATACTCTCTAGTGATATTGTAGTGCTGCTGACGCACGAGAGGAGCGTTTCGTGTTTCAGATACGTTTGTTTCGTAAAATTTTAAATCAGCTAATTTTGTAAATGATAGCACGGATTGAACTTAAACAAAGTCAAAAGAAAGCTGACATGTCAATAGATTTATGTAAAACATACTATCTGATTTAAGAGACTCTTTTTGTATAGCGACAGAAAAGCCTTTACAGCTGTCGCCACCGCTTGCAGTGGCGATAAAGGATCGCCCACCGCAGGATTCGAACCTACGACCTCGGGGCCGAGGTCGTGAAAAGCAACCACCTTACCCAGTGAGCCATTGCGGTAGGTAGTTATGCAGGAGAATAAATGTAACCGAGCAAAGCAGATGGATATCCGGAAAGCGAACAAAGTGAGGCAACTTTAAAACCCGCCCATGTGCGTTCACTGTCGAGACCATTCATTGTCTGAATCGTTTGCAGCCGGGCTTAGAATCAGGATCGGGATCTCAGGAGAAAGACGTAAAGGCCAGATAAAGGCAGGTCTAGTGTGGGATGAAATAAATAGAACGACACTTACATATCGCTACGAATGCTGCGTAGCGATCGAGGAACTAAAGGCGCATAAATGTGCAAACTTCGAAGTAGGTGGCTGAAATACTAACGGAAAAGCACGGCTAACCAGCAGTAGAATGAGCAGGAGGGCACTGCTGTAGGAGAGCTCAGCGTGGCAGCAATCAAGAGCCTCCACCAGGAGCAGCTTGATTTTCTCACTGTACGAGTTTGTGAGATTGATGTCTACTTGTATATTCTGTATCGGCGACTTAGTATCGCAACAGCTCCCCTTCAGCTACCGCTGAATATGATGCATGCGGTCGTTAATAATAATAAATACGAGGAGCCAATATTCCTGGCAGCTGCAGTCGAGGTCAGATTGATACTTGTATATATTTATATATAATTCATTTGTGTAGCGCACTAAGAGAACTGGATCTCTATTAAGGCGCTTCACGTGTGCCTCGGGGCTCAAGCCCACGACCTAGGCCAGACCTTGGTCGGGGCGAGCACCTTAACCGCTGGGCCAAACCAGCGTGCAAGTGTTTTGCTATCAGTCGTGTTCGTAATACTTAAAGTTGCCAAAGTTTACTAAAATGGACGAGTCTCTGAGTATTGAAGACGGCCCTTTTAAAGGTACTATGCGGTATGTAACGGCGGCAGCAATGTCACGATAGGAGATCATGATTTCTCAAGGCATTCACCATGAACTTGAAGGCACTCGCACGTCAACTCAGGGACGTGATGGTTGCAAGTCAAATGCCTTCGATCCGGAACTTTAGTCTTGTAGCGCAAACTTCCTTTTAGCCAATACGTAAGCATATCAAAAACCGCGCTTGGCCTAATTGACAAAGAATAGCCGGACCACGATCGAATAAATAGTAGCGCGCGCCAGTGAATCAAACGCTGCCGAGAGGAGCCCAGCAAAATTAGCAAAGAGCCTCTACTCAAGTAAAAACTTCTGAGAAATTGGCTAAGTACACACTTGCACACACAAGAGAACGCGCACGCGCGAACCCGCACGTCCAGAGTGGTGACGTCTCTGTGGAGAAACTAGTTGCAAATCCTGGCTGAAATTACTGGCCTGGTTTGACGTTTAATGTAAGAGTTGAGCTGGTTTTTTTATATTAGTTTGAGTTACTTCGATAGGAAAGAGAGCAGGTAAGCTGAGCGCAAGGAAGCCGAGGGAAAGTTAGGTGAGTCCTCGTGATGTGGTGCTGACTTTTGAGCGAGTGCTCTGATGACGACCTCATTGTGAGGTGTAGTGACAGAATCTGAGGCTAAAGAAATGCTAACATGCCATGTACAAATATATGTACATTTACGTATGCATATGTACATGCCGCCCTGGTTTAGCCCATGACTAAGGTGCTCGCCTTCAACGACTTGGATCGTGGGCTAGAGCCCTGCGGCGCATGTGAAGCGCCTTGATCGAGATTAAGTTCTCTTAGGGGGGCTGTACAAATGACAAACACACACACACACACACACACATGCACACACACACACACACGCACACACGCGGGCACGCATGCACGCACACACACGTGCAAACGTACGCAGTCGTTCATATACACACATACACACACACACACACATATATATTTATATATATATGTAAATATATATATATATTTAAATATATATATATATTTACATAATATGCTAGTTATCATGGCGTGGCGTCTGAGGTCTTCACTTCTGCCTTTAGCACTCTGAATGGCTGCTGCATGGATAACAGGAGTATTGCTAACGTACAATGCTTCTAGTTCCGGGTCATCTGGAGCGTATCGCTGCTAGCTGGTGCTTCGCTTTCACATGTCAAGGCTTTAAAAGGTAAAAAACAATGTTGTTACTTTTGTAGGAATAATAATTTAGTGGTAACCTTATTGAAACTGCCACCGCCATATCAGCTACAGCTTACACCGTGGTGCTAAAATGGCGACAAGCTAAAAACCAGCCAGATCATGACTGATATTCATTATTTACGGTTCTTGAATTGTAACGGCTAGGAACTGAGTATGCAATTTTATGTGGCCGAGGCAGCATAAAATCCGACCCTACACAACAGGCAGTCAGTTTTGCTTCCGGATTTGACATAGGCATTTGAGCTGATATATGTGAAGTCTAGGCCACTGAAACGTTGGCGTGTGTGGTCTTTTTCGAACGCCAGCAACAATCCGTTGCTGTCATGTAGACGTCTCAGCATTATGGATTCGGACTCAACACGTTAAGGTACGTGCGCTCTTCTTCCGCTACGCCTGTTTTTGGCAGTGCGGTCGGTTCGCACAATCATCGACAAGGCAGCGCGCTCAGCACCATGCCGCAGCTCGCGCTGCTTCGTCGTCTGCAGCGCTCATCTCGCTGCGGTCGCAGCAGCAGCCAGGCTGCACGACACCGGCAGCGGCTCAAACGGGCGCAGCAAGCTTTGATAATATTAATAATAACAATGCAGTTGATTTTTTTTCTATGCACTTTACATTGCTGCAAAGGAAGCATGATCGAATGCTTAGTGGAAGCACTCTCAATAAACAACAAGAATAACATGGTAAGTGGTGACATACACAAGATCGGCAGAGAGGTGCCGCCGAGAGCCGTACCGGCTTCTGAACTAAAATTCCCCGCCACGAACGCGGCGAGCATGACGCGTGCCGACTCTATATTGGTCAAGCTTGCGTTTAGGGGCTCGGTTAACGAGTCGTGGTGGCCGAAACGATACACGCAGGAATGCCGATATTTGTAGAGCACGGCAGGAATACAGAGCGACCTCGACCTTACTATAATGAATCCGTATTAATCGTTAATTAACGCTGAGTCCGACGCCGCATCGACATTAATTTCTCGCCACCCAGTCAGGACTTTTTATTTTCATGCTGCGGCTGGCATAACTTCCTTATATTTCTTGGCTCCATGCTGTCTTCGCTGGATCCCAGACTCGTTGAACTACCGTCGTTTCGGTGTAATAGACCTTCCGTCTTACTCATGTCAATAAGATGTTCGCAGTTGGTGCAAAACTCTTTAGGTAGGTTTTCGAAGCAGGCTGGTTTCTTTGTAAGCAGGTACATCCACATGAAGGACGAATCCCAAAGACCCACCAAATGCTGCAAGAAACAAACAGGTGCGTTTCAAGCTTCTTTTTAAATGTCGTCATGTCAGGGGACGTTGTGACGTGCGTCGGTAGTGAATTCCAGGCTTTGGGAGCATACGAACTAAAGGCACGATCTCTAACGGTTTTGAGGTTCTTACTGGGTATGGCTAAACGATTCGAGTCAGAACAGCCGGTTGTACACCTGGTGCGAGAGTAGTTCTGATAGGTAAGCTGGAGCCAGAGAATAAAGGGACCTAAAAGTAAGTGACAGAACCTTGAAGTTGATGAGCTGCTTGGCTGAAGTCAGTGCAGGTTCACGAGAAGTGGCGTGTTTTGGAAATTGCGACGCTCACTACAGATGAGTCTAGCTGCAGAGTGCTGCACCAACTGTAAGTGCCTGATTACACAGGCCGGTAGACCAACGAAATTAATCTCTATTCAGGAGCTTCACATATGCCTCAGGGCGCTTGCTTAGACAGAGATAATACATCAGAATGGTCCATGCCTTTGTGACGTCGCTCAGTAACTCACTGCTTCCTGGTCCACCGGCTTGTGCAATCAGGCGCTTACAGTTGGTGCAAAACTCTGCAGGACTGTGTGTCGTTAGCCTCACAGTTACCACATCACACAACTAATAGCCGACCTGCACTGGCTCCCAGTCAGGCATCGTATGGACTTCAAGATTATATCACTCACTTTCAGGTCCTTTCATTCTCTGGCTTCAGCATACCTATCAGAACTATTTCTCCACCAGGCTAGGCATCGTACCACTCGCTTTTCTGACTCAAATCAAATAGCTATGCCTTGTACGAACCTCAAATCCTCAGGAGACCGTGCATTCAGTTCGTCTGCTCCCAAAATGTGGAACTCACTTCCGCATGACATCCGCTGACTTGATGCCATTTAAAAAGGAGCTAACAGTGCACCTGCTTGCTATATCATTGTGTGGGTCCTTGTTATTTTTCCTTTGTGTGCTCATGCGTGCACAAATTGTACATGCTAACACTAGCCATATTTTCATGTTGACCCTGTGCATGCTACCTCTAACCATGCTATGCTTGTTGACGTTTTGCTTGACATGTTACTACTAACCATTTGATCATGCTTTCTCCATGGCATATGTAACGTGCCTGGAAAGAGGTTACGTTCCCTAAGGGCACTTTACAAATATATTATTATAATTATAATTTGAAGGCCTAGACTGAACTCTGACTTTCTAGCCAAACGTCACCAAATTTCTCTTTCTCTTGTTGGCTAAGATTCTCGAAAGTTGACAGTAAGCAGCCTGCAGAGTACGTTGACAGAGTCATTTATAGAGAGAATTTCATTAGGAATACAAATGGCTAATAATTTTCAATGTAGCAACGATGGTTTTAATGCTGCTGCCTCAATCCCAATCAGCATTACGACAGCTTCTGACACAGTGATCTCAGTTTTAAAAATCAAACAAGCACTCACGAACAAGGTCACTAGTGATAAGTGATTGCTTAAGCTTCAACAGTATATTTGATTTTCATAATGTGGCGATAAAGAGAGGCTACAAGGAAGTTATTTCATATGGCCAGACGCTGTAGAAGACACGCAACACTCAAGAAGTAGTCGATAAGAAAATAGAGAGCACTCATGAAGAAGTTCAACGATTGTGAAGTAGGATTTCAGTGAATTGTTTCACAGTGGCGTTGATGATACCTAGGTGAAGCATTGGCCAGAGTCACAGCGACATGCAGAATTAACGTATACGTCGTAGTTCAAAGATTTAAAACGACCAAAAGTAATCTTCCAAAGTAATGAGAGCAGAAGGAATTTGTTGTCTAGTTTTTTCGGGCAGCTGCGGCTTGCTATCTGTTTTTGCTGCGCCACGGCTCCACCGATTGAGCTGTAAAAACTCCCGCGAACCTGCTCTCATCATTGGGCTTAAAAGCTTTCCTTTCTAGGGTCGAGCCTGGACAGTGGCTGGTTAGTCGAGCAGGCTGCACCCAGCTTCACTGATTCGACAGGCTCTCAGGGAAGAATTATAATGCAATTATATTTTACAATGATTTAACGCTCCCAGGTACACTCTGTATGGATGATTACTAATTACGATATGCAAATTTATTAGCTAAATCGAGTCACTGCCCTTTTTGGAGTATCTCCTGTAGAACTTGCCTAGATTAAAAAAAATTATTAAATTTCAGAATTGTAGGAATCTTTTAGGCAGAGGTCTTCCAAAATCTGGAGCCAATTTAATGCGTCATGTCTAGATATTTTGCATTTTCCCGAACGAGCAGCAGTCCGATTGCCGCGTATTTTGCAGCACACGATACGGAATAATTGTAATTCCTAATAATTATTTCATCAAATAGTTGTCTACTACTACGTTGCAATAAAATCATGGTTTTTAATTTGGAAATATGTGATTTCCTAATATTGTGGATGATGTTAAGTACACGGATTCATTCATTGAAGTAAATAAATTTGATTGTATCGTCACCTTAAAAATAGATTATGCAACTTTTATTAACCTCTTCCTCCAACGTTGCTATTTCAATCAGTTCCAAAGATGGATTCAAAATGATCCCAACGTTGATTCTACTGCATTTGGGTTCTAGAGTTAGTGACTTGGTGGAAGTCGGCTCCTTTTTTTCAAGCAATAAAGCTTCAAAGGCAAAGCTATACGATCGTAGCGACACGCAAAATAAAACGTAAAAACTCGTGCTTCAGAATTGAAAGACAATGGGGATATTTACGTATCGAACAATCCTCATTAAGAAAAGACCGAGAATCGTGATGTTTTTTAGCCAGGTGAAGATTTTCTTGACTGCGAGAATTGTGTGATATCGCTAGGACTTAATTTCTCCAACCACAGTTGCAGTACCTAGTTTCGTTTACGCCACGACTACATTGAACATTAAATTTGAGAAGTTTTTGGATTCTAATTGAGAAAGATGGCATCCGTAGGAAGTGAAGGGGTTCTAATTTTGCGAAGTGGCATTGCTATTACGTCCGCAAATTGGCAGCAGCAGCATTATTAGTCAGTGCTAATCATTTGCGGGCGTAAATGCATTCTATCTATATTTTATGAACTTGTTCCGTGTAACATCTCCCGTTACTATCTAACAAAAACTGAGGAGCGTTGCATTTTTCTATTTGCAGCTGCCCATAGATTAAATCTAATTATGCATGCAATAAACGGAATGTCGGGCCATAAATCATTGCTTATCTAATGAAAATTTATCTTTTACAACTACGTTTAGGGAAGAAGTTTAAACTACGGAGGATGAATGCTTTCTATGCATTTAAAAAATACTTATAAAGAACTCACATTCAGCAGTCTAAACTTCTCAAGATACTAAAGGAATGACAGTCTGTTTAGCCTCATTGACTAACCCTGAAACTCACTGCTTCCTGTTGAAATTTCATTTGTATAAGGAAAAGCATTGATCAAAACATTTCTCAAAACTTAGCTCGGAATTTGCGAGATCCAAAGTTTGCTGAATTTTCTCTCTGGCTTCTTTTTTTGGAATCTTCTTGAATAGCTTCTGTCTTAAAAAAAGGAAAAACGTCTGCACTCCGGTCAGATAGCTGTGGCCTAATTTTTCAAGCAAGTGCGAGTGGTACTACCACTTTTCGCAGTGAATAATCCATGTCCTTGGAGAGACCATGAAACGGGCTCTAAAAGAAAAAGATCCGACATAATGACGAGAAAAAACTCTAGGTGCTTGCTGTTAATCGATGTAAATATAACTTAGAGTCGATGGAGAGACAAGTATTTTAATGCAAGCACATCAAATTGTGAGATTTGAGTGTGATTACATATCCCTGAGAGCATATTCAGCAAACGGCACGCACCAATCTATTCCGTTGAAAAGCTAAAGCGATTAACACCCAAGTCGTCGAACAAAGACATCGAAGCATGTAGTAATACTTACTTGGAAGTGTAGATTTGTTTTTGACTCCCAAAGCACTTGGAAGTTAAAAGAAAACATTGTGCAGAGTTGTCAAGTTTTTCGCCGAGAAAAACTTGTACCGCCTTATTCAAAAAGACAGTTTCAAAGCAGGTCCCAATCAGTGTATTTGATGCCAAATTTTCTGGTAATCTTAAGTGTAGTTACGTTATAAAGGCTCAAGGTACAAGGGTAACACGCTGTAAAGTCTGGTTGATAAAAGATGTATAGGATACATAGGCATACATACTATTCTTATCCTCCGACAGACTTTTATTTGCAAGACTCACAAAAGAATCGTTCTTAGGCGGTCAGAGGTTTGCGTCATTCCGCCGTGTGAGAAGTTAGATTTGAATGCATTCTGTTAGCGAAGGTGCGCGAACAACGTGAACGGCCTGTAACTGCATGCAATTGTGTCTGTGACTCGACATTACATAGACTTGACTCACTATTCTGAATAGATCGTGGACAGCGCGTAAATCATTTTCCCGACAAGCCATTCCAAAAACTTAGTTTCTTCTAATACTATATCGTTAGCTAGAATAAATTTCGTTTCATCTTAAACAATTTTATATCATCGAAAGACAGTTGAAAGGCCTGAGTATTTATACTGAGGTATATTTATTGTAAGCGCAATTGGCATGTTAAGGACAATTGAAATTAGGGGCATGGTCCACCTACAGTCTATTTGTTATTTAATCGAGTCAGGAAAATTCCGAAATCATACAGTGACACGAGATTTAAATATATATATATATATATATATATATATAATTATATGAGAGTTTAATCTGTATCCAAGTGCACGACCTCGATCATCCCTGTTACTGTAAGGGATCACTCATTACCTAAGCCGCTGCCATTCTCATTCCCAAAAGGGCCTCGTGTTATTAATGGCATTCCTAAAACTTTATGTTAGTGCTATTGCAGACATCGCAATTATCTAATTAGTAAGCAGCACAATCTCCAGACGTGCGAGGCGAACATAAGGTAGTTGAGCGTAACTTTTATGAAATCAATCCGCTTTGGTCGTTGACTATAGTTCAACCGATCAGTCTTCATAGAGTTCACGTGAACAAGGTACTTACTCTTAATAGATTTACGTGTTATTGAGATTCTACGGAGTTTTTTTATTTAACTCATATGCATAAAAGCAATGTATAAGATTTGAGAATGATTACTTACGTTACCGAACTCGTTGGCACTGCGAATTTGTGAACTTCGACCTGTATGTAAGTACCGGAAGAACGACTGCAGTAAATAGGCTTAATTCTGTAGTTCGATTATATGGAGGCCGGTACTGCTCCTATGCTAAACCGCTGGTGAACAGCAGTTGGGAGCATCATCGAAAGGGCTCGGTGCACGGCTGTGGTCCGCCTGAGATGTGGTGTGGACCCAAGCCGGTAACACACTGGTGAACAGATGGTGGATTCGCCATCGGGGTCGGCCAGTGCACAGCCGTGGTGGAGGAGAAGGGAGTCGAGTGGGAGAAGGGGGCGAAAGGAGTCGTTCATCCCTCTGCTCCGTGCGTCGTGCAATAAACTGTTTGTGTTGTCAACAGCTGGCTCTCCGTGTGCGTGAACCGAACAAAAAATCCGTAGACCGTTCATTGTAGAGTGGTATCAATGGGCTTCAATCAGAGATGGTCACCCGAGAGATGTTGACGAATTTCTTCAGCCGGCTAGCAAGTGATAATTTCACTGGTGCATGGTTTTCGTTGCTAAGTGACGGTTTGTATCCGAGGACGCGCAAATATCCCAAGCCTTTCAGAGTGAGAAATCTCCAAAGAACTGCATTCTCCAGGCTAGCAGTAGCATTCTGCTGACATGTATTAATATCATTCAGCAGACATGTATTACTAGCCCACTACTTGGGTAGGCTGCGTGCCGCCTCGTCGCTTCATAACGAATGTGACCTTGCTCGCCAGGCGAGCTGCATTCATGTCATGTAAGCAGAAGCTCTCTAGCTTGCTAAATTTACTTTCGTGTTTGCGAAAGGGGCGGCCAAGGAATTCAAACCCTGGATGGTATAACGCTTGTCCCACTCAGGCATTCAATGCAGCAGTCAATAGAGATGTATCACTCTTAGAGGGCTATACAAAATTCTAGGTTTAATAAGCTGCATTACATTAATGACGGATGCTCTGATTCAACGCGAGAAAAAGTGCGTGCTTTAAGTCAAGAAGAGAGATATTAAAAACTACAAAGAAGCACTTTATTGGTAATACAATGGAACAAAAAAGTTCCAAGCGTCTTTGACTCCACGCGATTCATCCTTACGCATATTTGCTCGCAGCTGACAGCTTGCACCCCGCGTTGAAGCGGCAGCCCCGCCCCCCGGCCTGCTAGCTGCCCTTCCGTCGGCAGTCAAGCTGGGAAGCGACGGGCTAAGTAAAAAGCTAAACCTTACTTCCAGCGTAGCTTAGCTCCGTAGGGAGTGCCCAAAGGGAGACCCAAAGCTCCGCACAAGCTCCGCTGGGACGCTGCAGAATCTAGCTGAAGTATTAGCGGTGCTGACTTCGAGAGTCGTCAGTGCGCTACCTCCGCCGAGGGTGTTTCGAGACTTGTGGGCGAGCGTAAAAAGTGTTGCACTACTCAAGCGTTTAGTATAAATTTAGACGAAATATTTGCGTTGGCAGAATATGCAAAGAGGAGGGAAAGGCGAAGATGCAGAGCTCCCAGGTTTTCGAGAGTGAAAAAATAGTAATAATACCACGGCTCGTAACTGATGGTGATGGACGAAACGCTTCACCAGCGCTCGATGAACGCCGCTCAGCCCAAAGGATCGCTTTTTGGGCGGTGCAGCACTTTCCGGTGAGTCACAGTAGCCTACCGAGGCCATCCCGAGGCGTGAGTCCACTTTAGCTGTCAAATGGTCACGAGAGCTTTCGAGTTGACATTTCGCCTCTCTTCGGTGGCCAAATTCGCTTCTCGCTGCTAGCACTAAACGCAAATGGCTGGCTCTTGCTCCTTCCAGAGATTGTAGGTCGCAATCGTCGTTGCCGAGGTGCAGGCGAGTCAGCTCAGTCTACTCATCAGCTATGCGTCGTCGATCGTCGGGTCGGCGTGTCGATGCGTCGATATTCGTGGCAGCGTCGACGACACGGGCGACGACTTGGGGACATGGCGGCTTGCCTGGAGGGAGTCCGCAGCGACTCTCGCCCGCCGACATGGCCACTTGGTAAAGGGCCATCAGGAACGGCGCTATGCTTCTGGACGCTCGTCTCGCCTGCGCTGCTGCAGCTGCAGCTGCAGCCGAGCAGTGCAGACAGCCGGCGGTCTCTGCATTCCGACGCCCTGCCGTGGCGTGCAGCGACTCTCGGATGACGGAGCCAAGCTTCGCCGGCGGCGGCGGCTTCTCGCTAGGGTCCTGCGCCGGCTTCTCGCTAGGGTCCTGCGCCGCCGCCGAGCCCAAAGCTTGCCACCCTACGAGCGACAAAATGGCGGCGGTGTGTCGACAGGCCGCCGGTGTCGTCCAAGCCTTCGGCGGCCAGGCTTCCGGCGTCGGGGGGAGCTAGTAAGTTCGAGGCGGGCGAGTCCTCTGCAAAGCTGCTTTCGCGTGCGGCTGAGCTGCCGGCTGGCTATCGATGGGGCAGGGCGACCGGAAGCCACTAAGAAACGCTACGCCGACAAATGCGGACAGCTAGCTGGAAATGCAACGATGAACACTTGAGATAGACTAGGCAGCTAACTTGTCGATGCGGAGCGTTTATTTCGTCGGCGCTGACTTCAAATCCCACGGTCGCCAGGATGGAGCTGCCACGGAAAACTCGAGCTTGGACACACTTAAAAAGGAGCACAGCTCTCAACTGAGTATCGCAGCGAGCTTTCTTTCATTCGACCGCTTTACTTGTTCGTCGACGGACCATCCGTGCACTGACGTTATGCACTCCGACGTCCTTCACTGCCAATGCATTTTGACTAACGATGCCGGTCGCTCTATGGCAAAAGCGCCGAGCAGTCTAGTGTTCTGAGCATCGCTATCTGGATGGCTCGGTGAATGTGTAACGCTGCTGCGTTGGTCTGTACGTAGCGTGTGCTCGCTCAGCCGCACTGCTACTGTTGCAAGTCAGCGCTGCTGCATTGGTCTGTACGTAGGGTGTGCTCGTTCACCCGCACTGCTACTGTTGCAAGTCGGCAGCGCGCTGGCCAGGGGCGGCTCTGCTGCAATAGCTACCCCCGGTGGCCACGGTGGCTCTACTCGCCCGGCCGCTCTCGGCTGCTCGCCGGTGTGGCGACACTTCGCTCCCCGCTTCTGGGCTCCCAGCTTCGCTCCCACCTGCTTTGCTCCGCTGCTCCGCTCGGCCGCTCTGCTCCCAGCTGCTGCTTCGCTCCCACCTGCTTTGCTCCGCTCGGCCGCGCTGCTCCGCTCGGCCGCTCTGCTCCCAGCTGCTTCGCTCCCAACTGCTGCTCTCCCATGTTCGCTCCGCCGCTGCTGCTGCACTTTCCCATCTTCGCTCCGCCGCTTCGCTCCTCCACCACCCCGGCCCGGTCGTATAGGATGTCCGCTAACAGAAATGGACTAGAGCACACTTTGGCCAGCTGCATCGGCTCGGCCGGCACCACCGCTGCCGGCCTCGGCTGGCAGCGGCCTAGGCGACCGCCTGCCGCAGCCGCTGTCAGTCGAAGGCGCCCGAGGTCGGCCGCTCTAAGTTCGGCACCTGGCGGCCGCCCGCCGAGCGAGCTGTGTGGTTGGCGAGCTGACTGCGGAGCCGCGGGCGAAGGGAATAGGAGCGAGCGCTCGCGCGAAGGCTCGATGCACTCTGCCGACGACCGGAGTTCGGCCGCTCTCAGATGCGTCGCCAGCCGATGCCAGCTCGGCGCCGACCGACTAACCAGCGAGGCTTCCAAGGATGAACCGGCGCCGACCGACCGCGAAACCAACCGCCTTGCCTCGCCCATGCATGCTCGCGCGCGACTTACCTGAAGGCGACGATGACGACGCTGTCCGAAGAATGAACGCAGCGAATAGCAGCACCCGCAGAGTAGCTAGGCACGCTGCCATGGATCGTCCGTACGCTCGAGACCCTCGAAGAGGGCGACGAGTGCACGCGACGAGTGCTCTCGTTTCGAACGAGCAGCGAACGAGACAGTGGGCTGGCCGCTTCGGATCGCCTGTACAGCGCAGAGGGCTCTCTCTCTCTCTCTCTCTCTCTCTCTCTCTCTCTCTCTCTCTCTCTCTCTCTCTCTCTCTCTCTCTCTCTCTCTCTCTCTCTCAGGTCGGCGGCTCGCTGCTTCGAACGAGTCCTTGACACAGTCGCTTAGCAATAGGCCCGGGGCAGTGCACGATCGAGCTCGAAGAAGAGGGGGTATTTGTACGCACCTCCCGTCCCGTGGCAAAGGAAGCGGCTACTCAGCGAAGGCGGGCAGCGTGCGATATTGCGAAAATGTGCGATTCCGGCTGCCGATCCGGCCCGTTCCCCTTCGGTTCGCTGACTTCTGACCAGGAAGTACAGTCGGCGGCACGACGTCGCTTCCGGTTACGTGTGGCCACACGAACGGCTTGGTAAGCGTGATGCGAAACGACCCGGGACCGCTCTTAAGTTCATCCGCTCCTTTTAGGGTCAAGGATTTAAATTGCTGGCGCTTGAGTTTCGGTTTTAGGGTTATGTGGATAGTTGGACGATACGAGGCTTCGTGGCTACGTCACGCCAAAACTGTTCTGATAGCACGACGACGAAGGCACGGGCGGGCTTTCCTTCTTCCTCTTCCTCTTCTTCCTCTTCTTTCAACTTCCTCCGAGCTTTTCTTCCTGGCTAGTCGTGCTTCAGTTGTAGTTCTGCTAGAAATGATTGGTTCTTGGGTTCGACGAAAACCGAAAAGCCGTCGATCCGTCGCAGAACGTAAAATCAGAAGCGACACTAATGTTCTACTACTACTACTTTGCAGCAAATGTGAAGCGCCCAGAAAGAGATTGAGTTCTCTGAGGGCGCTTTATCAAGTGCATCATTGTTATTACTACTAGTGCGATAGAAGCAATAGCCTCCACTATTTAAAGACAAGCACGGTTACCTGCTTAGGCTACCATGCAAATGCACGCGAGTATTTTAAGCTAAGACAATAACAATAATAGTAATAATACGCTTGATAAAGCGCCTTCAGAGAATTCAATCTTTTTCTAGGCGTTTTAAATTTTCTGAAAAGGAAACGCGATCGAATGGTGAGTGGTATCGTGCTTGATAAACAACAAGAATAACATGGTTATGGGTGACAGGTACAGGGTCAGCATGCAAGTATAGTTAGTGGCAGCATGGAACAGTGTCAGCACGCATAAGCACATAAATGACGAATCAAAGGGACCTACTAAATGCTGTCATAAGTAGGACAAGTATACAAAAGCACTCAAGAAGGAATTATCGGCAGCTGGCTAGAAGTAAGCCCGGTCAATAGGTAGCATGCGCTAAATCATGCTAAGTCAGGTAAGCAACTCGAACATGAAAAAAGACGGGTCTACTGAGGAGCTATACGAAAGCATGCTGCTCTCGCCTTTAGTCGCGACGTCCACAGTTTTGTAACGCACACCGCGACACACCCGTAATTCACTCGGGTAATATTAATAATAATACATTTTTATAGCGCCCTCAGACAACTGAATCTCTTTCTAAGCACTTTACATATGCTGTATAGAAAGCATTACCTAATGATTGGTGGTAACACCCGCAAGACACAGTCATAGCGTTAGCAGGTACATGCACACGAAGAATGAGTCATAATGACCCACTAAATGCTTTCTAAACAAGTGCGATTCAAGCTTTTTTCAAATGTCATGTCAGGGGACGTTGTGACGTGCGTCGGTAGTGAGTTCCAGGCTTTGGGAGCATACGAACTAAAGGCATGGTCTCGGACGGTTTTGGGGTTCATACCAGGCTAAATGGTGGTAAATATGGCTAAATCCGTCAGAACAGCAGGTTGTACAATTCTTCGTCTGGTGAGGGAGTAGTTCTGATATGTGGGCTTGAGCCAGAAAATCATGGGACCTAAAAGTAAGTGACTGAACCTTGAAGTCGGTGCGCTGCTTGACTGGAAGCCAGTGCATGTCAGCTAGAAGTGGTGTGATGTGGCAATTTCGACGCTCACGACAGATCAACCTAGCTTCAGAGTGTTGCACAAACTGTAAGAGCCTAATTGCACAAGCCGGTAGTCAAGCATACTGTGAGTTACAGAAGTCGAGACAGGATGTTCCAAATGCATGAACAATTTTGATGCAGTATCCCTATCGAAGCAAGCCCAAATTTAGGCAATCCTATGTAGCTGAAAGTAGGCAGACTTTACTGTGGATTTGATGCGGTCGTCTAATGAAAGGTCACTTGCGGTGTCGCAGCCGATTTTGAGTTTTTCCAGTTTCTAGATTTTCTAAAATAAAATAATTCCGAATCACATATGGTTTGCCAATAAGTAGTAAGTTAGTTTTGTCGTCATTTAATTCATGAAAATTTACTGCCATCCCTGTGCGGATGTCATCAATACATGCAGTAAGGGTGTGTAGAGAGTTCGACGTGCTCGAGGGCTCGAAGGGATCAAAGCAAAGGTACATTTGAGTGTCATCTGCATAGAAGTGAAAAACTAGGTTGTGCTTGGCGATCGCATTAGCAAGAGCGAGAGTATAAAATGTAAAATAAGTGGACGAGTATGGAGCCCTGAGATATCCCTTACTTAAGTGGTTCCTCGGATGATCTTTGCCCGTTCAAATCAATACTCTGGAGTCTCCCACTGAGATAGGACCTGAACCATTGCAATGCAGTGACAGTGATTACCAGGCGAGATTTAAGGCGCTCAAGAAGGATTTTGTGATCTATAGTAGAGCAAAGGCTCAGCGGAACTGGCAAGTTTTTTGTTTCTGTTTAAATGCCGTTGAATCAGACGAGACGACATGACGTCAGCCTGCTGTGAGCTCCAAGCTTTGGCAGCATAGTAACTGAAGGCATGGTCTCAGGGGAACACAACGTTAGTTAGAGAGATAATTATTCTACCGTATTCAGAAGAGTGGTAAGTGCAACGGGAGGCGTGATATGAAACTAATTCAGATCGGAAATCGTTAGTAAGATAACGGAGAGCTTGTGAAGGGTGATAATTGTCATGACATTTGAAGTCGATGCGCCGCATGACCAACAGCCGGTGAACATTGGCGAGCAGTAGTGTAATGTAGCAGTTTCAACGTCTACGGTAGATAAGCTTAGCTGCCAAGTTTTGCATCAAATGTTAGCATCTATTGCACGAGCAGGAACAACGACGAGTTATCAAACCTATATATTAAACTAGGTTTGGTAGTTCGTGATTCTCGCATACATACGCTAGATTTTGCTTGATGTTACACCCAAAAAACGCATTATTTCATAACGCTATGCTCAAAGACAATGACTAAAGAGAACGACTAGACAATACGATAGACAATCACTTGACTAACATCAGAAGACAATGAACTTAATAAAGTGTTTTTCAAAGAGTGGCCATGAAATGCCTGTACCTTTTGCTCGCCTTCTACACTACGACCCTCTTTGAAATTTAGTGTGAACCCGTTTCTTCCTTCATTCCACATCGCTTGCCCATTCGGAAACGGATGTCTACCTGTTAACTATTCGGCAAACTGTAGTTTAAGGTATATGCAATTCAGTAGAATTCATGGAAAAGAAGCTTCATCTAACCTTGTGCAATGTCAGTTAAGCAGCTACTTTTCGTTTCTTTTCGCTCGATGGAAGCTGCTTCTTCAGCCGCCTCTACTGCTCGTTGTTGCTGGCATGACTGCAACTTTATACTTTAGCACAGTGAGAAAGTCATTAATCTCTATCTTCCACAAGTGGAACCAATTTTTGCTGGATCCGCAGTGATCATTCTTTTTCAATTTCTTTCCGTCATGCTTTAACGATCTAAAACCTAGTGAGTTAAAAACCATTATAACAATAATATAATATTTGCATAACTTGATCTCTTTCTTATCTTTCTCGGCACTTTACATATGCTGCACAGTTTCGCATCTGAAGCTGCTGCTTTGCACCGGCCGTAAGACATGTGAATAGTGCGTTGCTAAAGTCCGGATGTGATATTTGAATTCTAATCCACGTATCCTTATCTAAGAAAGCCCGATTTTTAAATATTATGAAGCTGAAAGTCGGCAGATTTGACTGAGGAGCTGGTGCAGTCATCTAGTGAAAGGTCATTTCAGAAGCAAAACCCAAGTTCCGTGCAAAGAAATGTCAGCCTGAGCACATTTTTCGGCCGATACATTCTAATTTCAGTGTACTACTAGATCTTTCCATAGCTCATAAGTTGATTTTATTTTCTTTCAATTTGAGAAAGTATTTGGCTATCCAAGAGCGAATTCCACCAATACTTGCTGTGAGATTGTAGAGAGTATTTGAGGTACTGAAAGGTCTGGACGTATCAATACACAAGTACAGCTGCGTGCCGTCTGCATAAAATCGAAATCATAGACTGTGCAAGGCGATTACATCGGAAAGACTTTAAATGACGGCAGTCATTCATATGAATATGGGACCATCGTAATGCCGATGACACTGAGCTATACCTACCTTTCGACTTTTCTAAGCTTTGCTCCCCATTCGACTCCCTTAATTCCCTCTCAGCTTAGATTGAAGACACTCACACCTGGATGACCACAAGTGCTCAAGTGTTTCACGACGATATGGTGGCGCAGAAGCTACGGAAAATTCTTATGTCACTCTAAAGTTGAAAAAAATATTAGCTGATTTAGTAGCCTCATTTGTGTAGCGGCAGAAGAGCCTTAATGGTTAGCACCATCGTTGGCAGTTGGCAATAAAGGAACGCCCACTGCAGGATTCGAACCCACTACCTCAATCGTGAAGGGCGAGCACCTTACCTCCTGTCCGTAGTCTGGGTATGCTATTCCAGTGCAAATTTTCATTTGATGAGCACATTGCCTCCACTGCTAATTCTGCCAAGTTTCAGAGGAGGAACATTGCCAAAACTAGGGTCAGCTTGGACAAGAATGCTACAGCCAAGCTCGTTCACGCTTGTGCGACATAGCGTCCAGATTACTTCCCGCCAGAGCCCTTAATCATGTGCAACTAAGCAAAACTACGGTGAGCCCCGATGACACACTATTTAAGGCGGCTGGTTTTCACGAATTCGGTCCCGAGGTCGTGGGTTCGAATCCTGGGGTGGGTGATCCTGTATCGCCACATGCAAGAGGTAGTGATAGCCGTAAAAGCTCTGCTGTCGCTAAGCAAAAGAGGCTGTTAAATCAGCTACTTTTTTTTTTATTTAAGCACCTTGTCTGGTCTGTTGACAATGGCCTAGACGCCAGATCGCATTACTTCTGTGCGAGCTTCACTGGCATCCTAATTAGCATCGAGTCGATTTCAAGAGCCGCTTTCGGTGCAGGTCGCTCCGCTTGCTTGCACGAGCCTGCCCATCGGAGCTTCTTGCTCTTGCCTGCTCTGTCACCACCCTCTGTCCTCGGCCTCCAGTCGTGTCACCGTTCCCATGATAGAAACAAACGCAAAATCAATAAGCAATTCATTTGCATAGCGCCTCAAGATAACTTAATCTAATACTCAGGCGCTTCACATATGCCACGGGGCTCGAGCTGTTGCGTGACAGCGTCTCCGGCAGCGGCGGTTCTTGCGGAGTCTCACGGAGACACGAGCGGGCGAACGTGAGCGACGAACGAGACTCTCTCTTCTTTCCCCCAGCGGGTACAGTTTCGAGCAGGGGGCTGACTCGCCACGGATAAGGGAGTGCATCTGTGGTTGGCCACATGCTTGCATCAAAGGCTGCACCGAGTCGGTTGCTCAACCTCCTGCTGCATAGCAGACGCAGCAGATACACACAACATCCCTTCCCCCATAGAATGTCAATAAACCACCTAGTCCGCCAGCCTGACAGGGGGTGCGCTCGCGGCCCGAAACTCGTGCAGCCGTCGGTTCCCCGTGCACTTCTCTATGTCGTGCTCCGATGGTGGCCCCAAGATCAAGTTGTTGCCCTATCATGCAGTACGTCGTTCGGGCTCAATCAGGTGTTAGATTTCAACATCGAAGGCTTCAGATCGGCTTAACCGGCGTGCAGGCTAGGCGACTGCCACTTGCAGGAGGCACACGTCAGCTCTGCCCCTCGCTAGGAGCCGGTCACGGGTGCTGCCCACTTTTTGGAAAAGCTGGGACACCGCTTCCACAGTCATACGGCTCCCGAAGGTCACCTTCGTTCGAGCCCCCATGGCCGGTCTCAGGCGCTCGCCGCCGGCTGATCCGGCCCTGCGAAAACCACTTCGACTTACTAATATGGCCACGGCGTTCTCGGAGTTCCACTCCACCAAGTCGACCTCGTGGTTTTGCTCCTCTGCGCTCTGCACTGGGACGCTCGTTAGGGTGCTTTTCGCCACTAAGACGCTCTCGCTACTGGGCGTCGCCGCTGAGACGTTGCTCTCAAAGGCGCTCTTCGCCACCTCGAGCGATGCTCTCGCTGCTGCGATTCGCTTCCAAGACTGTGGTTTGGCATACGGAACGCTGGCCCAAAACAACGCCAACGGTTTATTGCACAAGGCACGGAGCAGCAAGACGCACGACTTCGCCCCCTTCTCACACTAGAGTCTCGTTCCACTCCTCCAGTCCCCCGGGTGACCCCGATGATTCATCAAGGACCAGCCCTGTGCAGCGGCCGACCCTGAGGGTGAATCCACCACCTGGCCACCAGCGGTTACCGGCCTGTGTCCATGCCACATCACAGGCTCATTAGAGGAGCCGGCATATACTCAAACTACACGCCTTAAGGTCACAAGTTTGCAGCACCAACACACGTAGCTGGAAAGTACAGGGCAGCATGAACGAGGCTATCTAAGCAGCAATGAACAAGCCTATCTATAAACGACGTAAACTAGAATTTACACATCCTCGACATAGCAGCAAGCATCAATGGCTGACCCCACAGGCTACCTGACGGCTGATCGCAAGAAGCGAGCTGGTGCACGGCCTTTTGCGACCAGCCGGGCACGTGAGCCACCGACCATCGTGATCGAGCTGACGTCCACGGCCACTGTTTTCCGTACACCAACCGCCGTCGCTCCATCCGCCTCTGCCGATTCTGCCGCCGTGTCTCCGATATACGCAGCTGCTTCTCCGTCCTGCGTATCCTCTCCAACCTGAGCAGTCTCTCCGGCCTGCGCAGTCTCCGCGGCCTGCACAGATTCTCCCTGCTAGACAGCCTCTCCGTCCTGCAAGTCTCTCCGGCCTTTGCAGACCGAAGAGTCTGCACACAATCTCCTGCCTGTGCCGCGTCACAGCCCACCGGCTAGTCACAGGCCAACGTCACCTTCATGGCTTGCGCTGCATCGCCGGCCACTACCTCTCTGGAGGACGCCGCCGACTCTGCCGATGACGCCGCCGCCGACTCTGTCGAGGGTGCCGCCGCTGCCTTCCACGCGGATGCCGCCAACTCTGTCGCAGATGCCGCCGACTCTGCCGCGGACGCCGCCGACCATGTCGCGGATGCAGCCGACTCTGCCGCGGACGCCGCCGCCTTCCGCACGGACGCCGCCGACTCTGTCGCAGACGCCGCCGCCTTCCACGCGGACGCCGCCGCCTCTCCGTGCACTGTCTCACTCTCTGTCGCCTCAGCCACACCGCTGACCGTTGCCTCGCACAACGCCGTTGCTTCGTGGAACACCATCGCAGCCTGACCAACCGTCACCGCTTTGATAGCCGTTGCCTGCCGCCACAGGGTGGCAGCCTGACAAACCTCTGTCGCCTGGCACACAGTCAGTGACCGCTGCTGCCGCTTCCGGTCGCTCCTGTCGGCCCTCTCAGTCCGACCAGCCTTTACCCGATCAGCGTGCAGCAATCACGCTCTACCGACCGGCGAGGTGAATGCCTTCACTAGGGCCTCACGAAGCTTGGCATAGTCATCCTGAACTTCCTGCGGGAGCTCCGAGGCAAACGTGAAGGCCCCGCCTTGCATCGCAAGGAGCAAAAACAAGTGGCACTCACTCTGTTTGTAGCCACTTTTCTTGATCTCCCTCTCGAAGTTCAGCAGCCAGGCCATGAAGTCTCCGAAGCCATAAAAACTTAGGGACGCTGCACAATACATCTCCCAGGGCGTCATCGGCTCCATCCCACGAAATAGCTTGTAGTTTGTTCGCACAGCAGAGAGCCAGCCGATGCCCAACACCGACAGTTTATTACTAACGCACGGAGCCGAAATAGCTTGTGGTTTGGCATACGGAACGCTGGCCCAGAAAAACCAACGGTTTATTGCACAAGGCACGGAGCAGCAAGACGCACGACTGCCTTCGCCCCTTCTCACACTAGAGTCTCCTTCCACTCCTCCAGTCCCCCGGTTGACCCCGATGATTCATCGAGGACCACAACTGTGCAGCGGCTGACCCTGATGGTGAATCCACAATCTGGCCACCAGCGGTTACCGGCCGTTGTCCATGCCACATCACAGGCTCATTAGAGGAGCCGGCATACACTCAAAATACAAAGACGCCGCTCTCGAGGGCCCCTTTCGCTTCGTCGAAAGATAATATTGCCTTCCCGCCGAATGCTAATTCGCCGTGATCCTCTAGGCGCACACAAAAGAGCCCATGACGTCGGCCAGACCTTGGTTGGGGCGAGCACATTAACCACTGGGCCAAACCACCACCTGACCATGCCTGATGGTAGCTGAATCTTTAGCGAGGCTGACCTCGAGAATGATCAGTGCACCACTTTTCAAGACTGCTGGACGAGCGCAAAGCGGGTGTTAGGCTATTCCAGCGTTTAGTACGATTTTTTGCAGACCTCCGGGGGTCGGAAGTACGAAATAAATGCAGTAGCACCACTGCTCGAAACTGATGTTGATGGACGAAACGCTCGATGAACGCCGCTCAGCCCGCAGGAGCACTTTTTGAGCGGTGCAGCACTTATGGGCGAGTCACAGTAGCCTACCGAGGCCTTCCCTCTAGGCGTGGGTCCACTCTAGCTGCCAAATGGTCACGAGAGCTTTCGAGCTGGCATTTCGCCTCTCTTCGGTTGCCAAACTCGCTTCTCGCTGCTAGCACTAAAAGCAAATGGCCGGCTCTTGCTCCTTCCAGAGATTGTAGGTCGCCGCCGTCGCGGCCCCGGCACAGGTGGGTCAGCTCAGTCTACTGGTCAGCAATACATCAATAGTCGGGTCGGCGCGTTAATATGCGTGGCAGCATCGACGACATGGGTGACGACTGGGGACACGGCGGCTTGCGTTGGAGCAGCGACGCTTGCCTGGCGACACTGCTATTCGGTACAGAGCCATCAAAAACGATGATATGCTTCTGAACGCTCGTCTCGCCAGCAACCGCTCGCCATCAAACAAACCGAGGGCTGATGGATGCACCTTTCCTTAAAAGATTTTCCGAGGTTTCTGCCTGCGATGTGGCTACCTCATTAAGGTCTAGTAAAAAAGCTCATCTCCTGAAGACCCTATGCTCTCATTTCTGTGGTCTTCACTGGCAGACCAACTTGGCCCTGCCATAATCAAGACTTTTTATGTTTCCTTGCAAAAAAGGATCGTACCTAAAGTCCTTCAAATTGGCAATCATTAGACCCATACTTAAAAAACCTGGGTTAAATACAGAGGTCCTTGCAAACTATCACCCAGTTTCCCTTCTTCATTTTCTCTCAAAGATTCTGGAAGAATTGCCGCCAAGCAGCTGGTAGCACATACTGAAAATAATGAAATGTCAGAAACATATAAATCGGGATTCAAGAGGCAGCACTCCACTGAAACTGCTCTCCTCCGTGTTAACAATAACTATGCAGCAACGATGACGGGAATGTCACTGCCCTTGCTCTGCAGGATCCACCAACTGCCTTCAACACCATTGATCACGATGTCTTACTTGAAAGATTGAGAACAGCGATCGGTATGGCAACGAGGCACTGGCGTTTTGTAAATCGTACTTGTCTGATCGTGTTCAATCCGTTTCGTGTGGGGGTCAGGTCTCACCCACGAGACCGGTCACCTGTGAATTCTCTCAAGGGTCCGTCCCTAGTCTCTTTCTGTTCTCTATTTATACTCAACCTCGGGGAAAATATAATAATAATAATAATGCACTTGATAAAGCGCTCTCAGAGAATTCAATCTCTCTCTTTCTCTCTCTCTCTCTCTCTCTCTCTCTTTCTCTCTAGGCGCTTTATATTTGCTGCCAAGGGAAATGCAATTGAATGGTGAGTAATATCACGCTTGATAAACAAACAAAATGAATAAAATGGTTACGGGTGACATGCACAGGGTCAGCATGCAAATGAAAAGTGATTAAGGCCCATGGAATAGGATATCAAGTGTATGCAGGCGATACTCAACTGCAGCTGCATTTTTCATTCGAACTGTCAGAATCTGCTGCAGAAACTGATAAACTGAATGCTTGCCTTGCCGACATTAGATCCTCGATGTTGGAACATTTTTTAATCTAAACGACGATAAAAACTGAACTGCTGCTTTTAGGACACCATAAGCGTGTGGCTGGATTAGAAGGCTTTGCTTTTCTAATAAATTATGCTGTTGTGCGATCATCACCACGTGCTCGAAATTTAGGTGTCGTTTTCGACAACTGCCTAAATTGTATAAGCTTCATTCAGATGACTGCTTCTACGCTAGCCATCACGTCCAATCCCTATCTAAGATTAGGAGCTGTCCTCCACGGTGGCTTGCAAAAAATTTAACTAGCTCCTTAGTTCTGTCTCGGCTCGATTATTGCAATTCCCTTTTGGCTTGGCTACCATAAAAACTAGGCCACTGCAGCTGGCTATGAACATGGCTGAAAGGCTAGTTTTCAAGTCCTAGAGGTTTGACCACGTGTCTCCTTTGCTAAAAGATCTAGGATGGCTGATGGTTGATCAACGGATACAGAGCAACGTTTTTAGGCTGACCCACAAGGCCCACCACAGTTTGGCTCCTCCATACCTAGCTGAACTGATGCACCAGTTTTAGCCTCCTCGTGCCATAAGGTCCTGTATGAACAAACAATTAGCTGTTCCATTCCTATGCTTAAAGATCGTTGGCAACAGAAGCTTTAGCTCTGCAGGTCCTAGACTGAAGAACTCCATTCAGCAATTTTTACGAAACTACAACTACTCTCCTGCTGCTGACTAAGGCACACAACTTCCAATGGTCCTTAGCTGCTACTTCCATGCTACTCACTACCTCAACTGCTGTCCTGACTGCCATGCTTCCCACTTTCTCTTTGTTGCGTGAGATTATGTCTGTTGGCTACTGACAGCATACCAAAAGCCGCTTAGGCTCTGAATGCGTTATTCAAAACTCTCCTGCGTAACACGCACATAGTCTTTGTGGAGTTACAGACGGAGATACGTCACTCTGCTCTGCCTGCCGTTCGGATTTCTTCTCTCAATCTTTGCCTCTCTCTTGCTCTACTACAGTGGAGGAATGAATTGTTGTAACCTGACTGTGTTGTTAAACATCAACGAACATACGTGCCAACGCGTATATCTTTGGTATTACAGGGATATCTTGAGGTTCACTCTTAGGCTCCTTCTTTTCACTATCTGTACTCGAACTCGGGCCATTTCCATGGCTGAACACAATATTAGCTTTCATTTCTGCACCGACGATACCCAGGTCTACCTATCCTCGAAGCTTGTTAGTCTTACTTCTCATCTGATTTGACTTTATTCCCGTGCTGCACGGATTGACGACATTTGAGTCAAGATCGTTACTAACTTCCTGAAGCTTAGCGATGATAAGACCAACATAATAGTTGTGGCAAACCTAATGCTACATGAAAGTTGGCAGACCCAGATCTCAAGATTGGTGAAGCTATAATCTCTCAGGTGACGTCGGCCCATAATCTAGGCTTACCATTTGAAAACAACTTGTCATTGGTTGAGCACATCTCCTGCACTGGCAACTAGGCCTAGTTCTAGCTAAGGAACACCGCTAAAATCAGGGTCTGCTTAGATAAGAAAACGAATGCCAAACTAGATCACACCTTCGTTTACGTGACATCTAAATTATTGCATCTCCCTTCAATCAGGAGTCTAAGCACCTGCCATTAATCGTCTGCAAGTCATGCAGTATTCAGCAGCTCGGCTGGTCTGTCAATGGCGTAGATGCCATTACGTTTCTGACAGCTTTCACTCCACCACAGCGAACTTGTCTTTTTTGTTCTTGTCTTCCTTGGGTGGATACATGTACACGATTCCGTGCATGTTTCATGCCAGAGGTGGCCGTGAGTTTCTACGTGCTTGCTTTAGCATGCTGGCCGAAGAATGATACTTATTGCTTTTGCATGCTCGATAACGTGAATGGCACTAACCCTTGGTCGTTGATTCTCTCGCAGCCAGATGAGAAGCTCCAGGAAAGATTCTCTTAGAGCGCTATAAAAGCGACATATTATTAGTATTATTACTATGAAAAATAAAAGAATACTATCGGTATTTGCTGTACTGAAATGCTTAGAGCCCATTCAAACAAAGCCTAAGCGGCTTTTGAAGCGATAATGGTGGCTAACACTTGATCTCACGCAACAAAGAGAAAGTTAGAAGCATAGTTATGTCAACAGGGCAGTCAAGGAAGTGACCAACAGCAAATTAGCAGCTGTGCGGCTAGAAAGAGGCCGTGATAGCCCAGGAAGTAAGGTGCTTGCTCTTCACAACCGAGGTCATGGTTTCGAATCCTGTAATGGGCGATCAGTAATTGCCAATTGCAAGCGGTGGTGGTTCAGGCTCTTCTACCCGATAGAAAAGAGGCTGTTAAATCGGCAAAGATTTCCTTCTAGAAAAAATGTGGACAGTCGGTAGCAGGAGAGTATATGTCGTTGCCTTGGCATTGTGCAAGTGAATTCCATTATCTAGTATCTGCAGAGCGTAAGTTTTCGTCGCCTAAACTGTCGCAAGCCGATGCTACAAGATGGTGAGGAGTACTTGTCCATGTCGAGTATTTTCATTGTTTAAATCTCGAAGCAAGCACAAGGTCCAAGATTTCTGGTTTAATCTACGATCTTGAGTTCCCAACGCACAAGGTGAACGTGAAGTGATGAAAGCTTGCTTTCAGACTCCAACACTTTACCCTTGTTAACCAGCTCAAACGTCTTAAAGGTCTTCAAGAAGCAACGTTCCACGGGTTTGCATTTTATAATTTGATTCCCATTTAATCAGGTAATCCGGGATCACAGGGACTGACCAAGTCAGTCGAGGTAATCTTCTGATCTCCAACATGATTGAGACGTCAAAGGAACCAAAGCGATTTTTGCCAACATGCTCAACAAGTTAAGGAACCAGCTTGATTCTACATTTTATTGGCATGACAGAATTAAATGCAGCTATAAAAGCCAACTTAAAACTCGAAGGTTAAACTTAATGAAAAATAGTTATGACACCTTCAGCTACCAAATGCAGCTGCAGTAGACATAAGAGGAGACCCTAAGCATTCTTTTTTATGAATGCTACATAATAATCCTCTGTGCCAACACATGGCTTGGTGTCCGTGGTACTTTTTTTTTTACTTGTTACTACTCTCTTCGAGAATTTGTCAGCATTACCGTTTTTTTTTCACCGCATTCAACTGATCGCCCCATCCTATTACGACTGCACACCGAAGATCCTGTGCATGCACTGGTCGGGTAAGACGGAACGATAAAAGTAACTAAATATCTGTCTTATTACGAAAAATAAACTGACGTAGACAAATTAGTACTACTGAATATGACGGTTCATCTTACCCTAGTGTGTTCCAAGATTTATTGGCATGTTTAAAATTCAAAATCTATAAACCTGACTTCCTTGAAAAAACTAGACGGTGGTAGCATGCAAATATGCTTGCATTCAGAAAACAATGTAATTGGCTGCCTTTGCAGCTGACGAAATGTATCAATATTAACCAAGCAAATTTCTTGGCTCGAGTGGAGGCAGATGGAGAGCCAAAGAAAACGACAGGTTATGTGTGCAAAACAAACCGATGCCGTGGCCAGGGCACTACGGAACAGCCAGTGCGCTAATAGCCGAACAGATAATGTAGACCTAAGTATCATTCGTACTTTCTTTCTCCGTGCGAGAAACGTGTATCCAAGAGAGCGGCTTTTTTGAGCACGGACTTCCTTTGAGCATCATCAAAGCGGTTCACCTGCAAGTCCTTCTCCCTATCGAATGCTTGGCGTGTGGGCTTCTCGTTCTTTTCTCTTTCTTTTTCCTAAAGTAGGAACAATGCAGCAGTAGGGAGCATGTAAGCCATATTTAATGGCACTCTCTTGGTGCCACTATGTGAACAAATTAATGATCAGCAAATGTACCTTCTCCTTCTTTAATTTCTTGGTGTGTAAATCCATTAGAGACTCGCCTCGCTTTTTCTTCTGCAACGACCAGGCAGCACAAGCAGGTCACATTACAGACTGAGAGGTACAGGAAAAGAAATGTATGCATGACTACTGCCACAGCACGACCGTGATGCAAACAGGACTGATGACAAAAAGGGTGAGAGAGAGGCAGAGGGAGAGACAGGCTGCACTGAGAGTGACGAAGGCAGAGAAAAGACGGACAGACAGACTGATCAAAAGAGAGACAGAGGATGACAGAGCGAGGGAGAGACAGGAGGACACAAAGAGAAGCAGGAAAAGAGACACATGGGACAGGGACATGGCAGAGGCATAAAGCAACAGGAGACACAGAGAGATACTAAGATAGAGATATAGAGAGATGGAGACACAGACTCAGACTGACAAAGACAGGTGAAGACAGTCAGACAAGGAGCGTTTGTGCAAGCATGCATGTATGCATAGAGGGATGCCTGCACATCGACTGGTGTATAAATGCATTAGAGTTCAGTGTACATGCATGGGCGTGCTCGCGAGTAAGGATGCATGTTCGTCTGTACGTGCAGGCGTGTTCGTGTAGGCATGATCGTGTAGGCATGATCGTGTGTGTGTGTGTGTGTGTGTGTGTGTGTGTGTGTGTGTGTGTGTGTGTGTGAGTGTGTGTGAGTGTGTGTGTGTGCTAGCGCGAGCATGTGTGTGCAAGCACGAGCAAGCACACATATGCTTATCGAAAAGAAGCCGCTGTGACTTAGCACAGCAGAGCCCTGTAGTTACAGCCATACCCATCGGCCTGGAATACAATTAACAGAGGTCACCGAAAGGCTGAGTCTGAGCCTGGGCTAGTCTGTCATGTGCACTGTTACTTGGGGATAAAGAGAAACGGCAATCCAAGTATTGCTGCTACTCACATTATGCTTGGCCAGCACCTCGCTAGTGGCACGATCCTCATCCTGTGAGTCACGGTCGTGCCTAGACCCGTGCTTCTTGCCGTGCCGTTCTCCCGAATGATCCTAAAGCATATACTGCGCGACAGCTCTCCTCCGGTAGCAGGCCCTGCAAAAGGACTGACAGCCTGAGCAGCACGAGGAGCGAAGGGAGGCGGAGCAGAGCCTTCACAGCAATGGCAAGTTACGCTCTGGCTACATAGTGAGGACCAGCTTGCTGCTGAAAAACAGACAGCCTACTCTTCTGCTTCCCAAGGGCTCGTGGCCATGGCAAAGGATGCTCATTATCGAACAAAAACAAGGTACGTAGCCGTTAAGCAAAAGACTCCCACTCACAACCGTAGGCAGTACTTGAAAAGCTAAACACATCTGCATCAAGCTGGGTTTACACTGCCAATGAATGCATTGACTCCCAGACCCATCCATTTGACCATTGAGGATGCTCACACCAGCCGATGGATTCCCCAGCCGATCGATCCGATGGATCCCGGGGTCGAGGACGATCCGGATGAAAGGCTACTTTGAGTATGTGGCATCTCTGGCTAAAACAGCACTGTGTGAGGTATGATACTAACGACATTAATGATGAGAATCCTTGGTGGCACTGTCGAGCAGGCAGGGCCCTAACTAGCAACAACCACCGGCACCCATGATCACATTCAAACCGAGTTTACAACTCCAGTAGTTTTGCCAGCAGCTCATATAAAGACGAAGGCAAAGTAAAAGGAGGACTGTAGCAAGTGAACCAAAACAAGAGTGCCTTACTCCAGCTACACTATATGTACTGCAGCCAGCCACTGAGCAACCATAGTTTCAGGGTGTATCCCCATAAGTAAAGTAGGGAGCACTTGCTATTGGTCATAAGCTGTGCATTCAAATTCGGGGGTCGACTAAAGACAGGCATGGCTTGCAAGGCAAAAATTAGGACTCTGTTTAACCATTCTTTCAATCGAGACTGACACTTCTATACACCATCATGCAACGTGTCATGGTCAATACGCACAGCAAGGATCTGGGATTACATACCTTTATCCAGAGTTACAGAACTGCATCAAGAAGTACAGATCCTACCAAGGTACCGCGGCGCTGTTGTCATCCAGGCCAAGAAATGAGAGCTAACGGGTTCATTTGTCAATTTTACCTGCTCACCCTTTAGGCTGGTTAAAGGGGTTCACGAGTCATTTACAGGAAGGTTGATGTGGGATGTGGACTCAGCATACAAGGTAGCTGGTCAAGCCCTCTCAAGAATCGCAACCGGGAGCTGTTTTTAACTTCCCAACAATGCAATATCCCGAAAACAATAACTTCAGCATATTAGCAAGCGATTGCAAGCAAAGCATAGCTGCAAGGATCAATAGCAGTTCTGCCCAAATGAAAAATAAAGAAAGGCATACTTCTGGTGATGCTTTCTCTCTGTCGGCCGGCATTTCTGCCCAAGTTTTATCGATCTTGTTGGCCGGCTGGGTCCTAAACTTTCTAGATTCAAGCCCGATCTGTTGCCCTAGCCGGTCGGACGGCATTTCGGTCATCCAAGACTCACGGGCAGCCTGAGCAGGTTTCATCTATAAAAGCAAAGCAGCAAACAACTCATCGGAGACAATCGCAAGAAGTCGGCAGTGGACAGCCACTGTAAATCGATTCATAGCAATCGACCCTGACTCTCAAGCCTAGCAAGAAAGCTAACTCAAGCTCGTTAAGAAATCGTGAACTGTACACGATACAAAAAATCCATAAGTTTTGTTTACATTATCACCATTAGGGTGTCAGTAGGTGGGGTGGCATCCATGCATGCAGTAGTCATGGTGGTTTCGCATGCCCGACTCGAAGTGCACATCAAATCAGGTGCTGACCTCATCCATTCAACACATTAGCTTTTCGAGTGCCGAGGCTTTATTGCACCCATCGAAAAAAGCATTTGATGAGAACTAAAGCTGTGACTGCAGAACTGTGAATGCAGTTATGTGACAATAGCTCCATGTTGTAAAACTGGTGATTCAATTTCTACGCTTGTAATAAGAGGAAGAAGGTGATCGAACGTGTAGACAAGGAGTCGTGTGGAATTTTTTATTATAGTAATTTTTTTAATTATCTATTTGCATTCCACAGCTTTGCCTTTTGTAGCATCGGTATAGGGCCATTTCAATGTAGCACCATTTTTGTGTCAGAGGCAACCTAATGAATAATAATAATAATGCATTTGATATAGCGCTCTCTGAGAACTCAATCTATCTCTAGGTTTTCGAAATAGTTTCGGCGGCTTACCAAATTTGTCCCAGTAAAGATTGTGCAACTACTGGTGCTTACAGGGTAGATCTACCATTCTATCATTAGTTGGCACTGACATAATAAAGTCAACGCACCAGATTATGTATAATGTAGAACCATTTCTCCACAAGGTGTGCAAGCTATGTGAGAGCATGACTTCTTGAAATCCTGAGACAAATGTCAATCTACCTTTACTGCTTGGACAAAAGCACATGAAACATGTTCACCAGCTGTGCCAGATGACTTCGCCCAAATCAAGCCATTCAGTTCAGAAGCCTCTGCAAGCTCGACAAAGATTTCTTAAGCACGACATCAACCAGCAAACAGAATAATATAGTTTGGACAAGTTAACATCTTGTGAACTAGCAATTCTTATACAACACCTGCTCAGGGCAGTATTGATAATAGAAATGCATTGATACTGAATGGGCATTCGGTAGTGTTCAAAGTAAAGTTTGACTGAAGTTACACGATGGCTTCGAATAAACTCCTCATGGATGTTTGAGGGTGAGTTAATGCAGTAACGGAAATTGCATATCTTGGCTATCACGGCTATTACCTTACTCCGCGCCAACAAGCACAAGCCTCCCACCAATTAGTACATCAAGGGCGAAATACTTCACATCTTTATCGCAAAACAAAACCACTTAACAGCTTGACTTGCTTTTTTGGTTGTAGATACATAGTCTCTTAAGCGAGATGATCAACTCTTTCAAATTCACTGCATTCCAATGTTGAAGCCGGTGCTACATAGTATCACAAAGCAACAGGCAAAGTAGATCAGAGCAAACACAGTAAATCAGCAATTTAAAAAAGTTTCTCCCTTTCGATGCAATCAAAGAGCGGCATTACAAATTCAATCAACTCTAATCAGAAGTGATGCCAGCATTACACAATAGGAACGAACGGCAAAGACAGCTACAAGTTGCTGTGTATTTGTTTGGGGCACAAACACTCACGCGCGCGCGCACACACACACACACACACACACACACACACACACGTACACACACAAGCATACACGCGCACACGCATGCAAACCTGCATACTTCCTCCCCCACCATGAGCCACTGGTCAAAGAAGCATTGCTAAAGAATAAGCAGGATATGTGCTGATCGAATACCAATGACCCTCAACTGTCCACATAGAATTGAGTCCCTACCTGTTGCTAGCTATAAACAACTGGTTGCTGTGTTCACACCGGTATCTCAAGCATGAGCATGCATAGTATGGAATACTGCCAGCTCACAATACCGCAATAGCAAGGCATAGTGCATGCTCCGGCTCAAATGAAGCAGGTGGCAGACTACACACAACAAATGTTGTATCACACAGAGCCCAAAACCATACAAAATATCGACTTCTGACAGACACCAGCAGGCCCAACAAAGAGCCATTAACAACATTCACAGAGGCAAACAGTCAAAACGCACAAGTGTCCTAGATGATATCCTAAGGACAGGCAAGGCCTGACAGCTGCTGCCTACACTGTCGTTCATTCTAGCAGTATTTAACTCTAAAAGTGTCCACTAAGAATTCATTTTGTTCTTGATGATAAGCTGTCCAGATATTCCAAATACTGTATTAGTTTGTGTAAGCTTGTAACATAAGAGCACACATAAGAAAAAAACATACATGATGAGTGGTTATTTGTAGGGATCTGAAGCATAGGGAGTGCTCAGGAGTACGTCATTGTTGCCAAGGAAATGTGAGACCGTGCCAGTGTTGACAACGCAAGGCAGAAGGCACAGTGTAAGCAGGCATATGCACATGAAGGACGAATCCCCAAGACCCACTAAATGCTGTATGTACTAAACGAGTGTTTTGAGCTTCTTTTTAAATGTCATGTCAAGGAACGTTGAGATGTGCATCGGTGGTGAGTTCCAGGCTTTGGGAGCATATGAACTAAAGACACGGCCTCCAAAGGTTTGGAGGCTCGTACGAAGTATGGCTAGACGATTCTAGTCAGAACAGCGTGTTATATGATTTAATTCTCTTAAGGTGCTTTATCAAGTGTATCACTATTACTATTATTATTATTATTATTATTATTGTATGCTGCTTGATTAAGAGCCAGTGCAGGTCGGGAAGAGGTGGTGTGATGTGGCAACTTCGACATCACGACAGACAAGCATAGTTGCAGAGTTTTGCACCAATTGTAAGCGCTTGATTGCACATGCCGGTATGCCAGCAAACAGTGAGTTACTGAAGTCGAGACAAGGTTTCACAAATGCATGGACCACTTTCAATGAAGTATTCCTGTCTAAGCAAGCCCAAATTTTAGGAATGCTATGCAGCTGAAAGATGGTAGACTTAACTGTGAAGCTTATGTGGTCGTCCAATGAAAGGTCACTTTGGACCAGGACACCTAGACAATGTACCGATTCAACAGGAGATATGGTGGCAGAACAATTTCTAGGTTTTCCCATTTCTATATCTCACTTGGTTTGCCAATAAATAGTAAGTCGGTTTTTGTCGTTCAATTTGTGAAAGTTTGCTGCAGTCAATGTGCGGATGCCATTAATGCATGCAGCAAGGGTGTGTAGAGAATTCGATGCACTATAGGGCTGGGTGGGATCAAAGCAAATGTACAAATGAGTGTCATTTGCATAAAAGTGAAAGCCTACATTGTGCTTGGCTATCACATCGGCAAAAGGGAGAGTATACACTTTGAAAAGAAGCAGATCGAGCGCAGAGCTCTGAGGTAACCGTTAAGGCTCTTTTGCCACCATACAAACGAGTCTGTTAAATCAGCTAATATTTTTTCGGTCCAAAGCCTATCTCTGGACACCAGAGAATGTACTGACATACCACTGGCATCACGGTTAGTAATCTAGAGACCCGGCCTACATTATCTGTATACGAATAAGTAGTCTTCTAAATCGTAGGTAAAGTCACGGATAGTATTTCAGCATAAAACAAAAACAAGGAATAGTCGTTCGATTTGCGTTCCCTCGCTGCATATTGCGAGAAGCTTAATACCACATACTGTTAGCTCATAGCTTGAAACGGTCAAGTCACTTGCCCCACTACTCTTGCAAGGTTAATCGACCTGAGCAGGTGCTGCATTCAAACTTCGAGGAGCAGATTGGCCGTCCAAGAGAAGTCAGCATTACAAAAATCTATTCAGCATTTCCTAAGAAAGAACTCGACTCTTAGGTACAGCCGCAGGGAATGGTCACAGTTGATCGATCTAGGACGAACAAGGAAGACCAAGCCGATTGCCGCAACACGGTGAAAGAAAAACCGGTGCACCGAAATCAGCCCGAAGAAAAGGAAAAGCGATGCATACGCCGGAAAACCGGCGGCGCGATGAACAAAAGCAGAGCGAGCGGTGCATCCCGCCAGCCGGGTAGCGCCAATGCGTAATATTAACCGCCAACCTGCTCCTCGGTGGCTTCTTTCGCCCTGCGGTAGCGCGCCTCGAAGTCGTCTGCGGCAGAAGTATGTTTGTCTCCTTCCCCTCGCATGTCCGATAGCGACGGACCGATCAGTTCGCCCTCGCTGTCGGAATCTTCTTCAGGCAATGCCGCGGCGGCCCTGTTCAAGTGGCCGGGTAAAACGGGACCGATGAAGCTGCCGCCCGCTCGACTCGAGTCCGACAAGGCGGGCGGAAGAGCAGGACCGTATGCATCGTCGTCGTCGCTCGAGCTGCTTCTAGCATCATCACCAGCTCCACGGCTACCGTCGCTGTCACCGCCGTCCCGGCTAAAGCCGGGTGGCAGCGTAGGACCGAAGACGCGCTCTCCGGCCATGTAAAAAAGCGTTATCGCGTGGGCTCGCTGTAACCTATCATCAAATCGGTAAACCGCGCAGGCCGAGTTAGTTGCACGTAAAGGACTGCTCATTTTGCCGCGCAACGGCTCATTCGCGGACTTTTTTATGTCAGTAAGCCTCGAAAATTTCTCGAAAGTTGTTCCACGATCCGAAGAAGCTATACAGAATAATAATAATAATATTATTAATACTTTTTTATAGCGCCCAGAGATAACCCAATCTCTTTCTAGACACTTTACATTTGCTGACAAAGAAGCACGATCGAATGGCTGGTGGTAGCAGGCTCAATTACAAAAAGCATAACGTAGTTAGAGGTGAAATGCAGAGGGTCAATTTGCAAATATGCTTAGTGGCAGCATGCACAGTGTCAGCACACATAAGCACATAAAGGACGACTCACACGGACCCACTAACTGTTGTGATAAATAGATGCGTTTAAGCTTCTTTTTTAAATGCGGTCAAGTCAGGGCATGTCGTGACGAAAGGCAGAAATGAGTTCCAGACTTTGGGAGCATACAACTAAAGGCGCGGTCTCCAAAGGATTTGAGGTTCTTACGAGGTATAGGTAAACGAGTAGATTACGAAAAGTGGGTTCACGATGCCTAGCTTGATGGGAATTAAATCTGGCAGGTAGGTTGGAGAAAATAAATGAAGGGACCTAAAAGTGAGTGACAGAACCTTGAATTCGATGCATTGGTTGACCGGGAGCCAGAGATTTCAGCTAGAAGTGGTGTGATGTGGTGACTTCGAGTCTCACGACAGACAATCCTAGCTGCAGGGTTTAATAATTTAGGGATGGATCAATCCGAAGAAAAACGTCAAGTTACATTACTTCAAATCATCTTAACACAGAGTTTTAATAAATGAGCCATTTTTATCACTTTTTCAAATTCTAATTGTGATTTTTAATGGCGTTTCTTGCCCTTAGTTCGCAATTTAATGTGATCAAGAACGTTGGACGGACACTAATAGAATGGTGAATCAGAATTATTTTTACCATCACATTAGATTGATCTGCAAATGAGTTAGAATTGGAGTTCTAATGAGAAAGTCGGTCAGTTTGTCCAGCTTTAAAGTAAAGGTTCACCGACTCAGCAGCTTCAAGTATATCACGCGCAGAAGAGCAGTCTGTGTTAGGTCTTCCACCGGAATCTAGCAATAAAGAGTTGCCAGCTGCAGCACCCAAACCTGGGTCGTAAAGTGCGATTTCTAAGGTAAGACAAAGGGGCAGATAGACACACCGCAATGGCAAACTTTTGGTGCCAAATAGTTACCCTCACATTTATCTCATAACAAAGCAAAAACAATAAGAAAATCTGTAGCCAATGTATTTTTGTTTAGAACTAGTTTCCAGGTTTTTATTTGTAGGCCGCTAAACTGCAGCCACCGAAGACCTGAAGAAGGCAAGTTGACCAGAGGGAAATTGTCCATTTACTAGTTTTCCGATTGATGGTAAGGTGTCGTTGAGAGGCAATAAATTCGCCGCCAGTGTATCTTAATGATCCCGATAGTATTGTACGGATTCTACCTTATCAAACCGGTTTTTAATACTTTGAGATTGAAATAAATCGTTTGGCTTTAAGAAAAGCCCGGTCGTCAGCCGATACAGTATAATGTAGACAAGCGAAGATATTGCTTGCACTTCATTCATCGTGTAGTAAGGATTCAAACTTGGCGTCAGCTACAACTTCACGAAGAAAGCAATACCATTTCTTAGGTCTTTGCCAAAATCCGTTGTTAATGAATCAATCATCTTAGGTAATCAAACCAATTCTCTACCGGAATTGGCCCTGTGGAGAAGTTGTTATGGTGACACAATTAAGAATATATATATTGACTAAGAACGACTCTTGCTTTACTAAGAAATTGATTTTAAATTTATATGTACAATCGCTACTGCCCATGTTTTGGCGAGCTGTGAGCTTGATAAAAGTCTGACCCACTTGCTTCAGTCAGCCAGGTATACTAATCGCTTTTGCTCAAGGTGCTAAACACTCCGAAAACTCCGGCCGCTGAACCGTAAGCTAAGCGTAGGGAAAACGTGTGAATTTGAAGTGTTATAAATTTAATGGCCTGCTAAATCACTTATCGTTCGATGAAACCAATCAGCGCTACAGAAATTTCAAATTTAGGGTGCCTTTTTCATAAAATAAATGTTGTTGATAGGTTTTGTAATTAGTCCATTAGACCACCGAAGCAATTTTATGTGGGCATATCGGAAAAAGTTAATATGACAGTAAAGTTTTGTGAATCTTCATATTTATTTTATTGATTAAAATGTTTCATCTTGAGGGCAGTCACAAGAAATGAGTATCTATCAAGTTAGTATATTGTGATGTCAATAAAGGGATCCAACTCCAGAGAGTCAACCGTCTGAGGCTTTCAGTTTTATGCAGACGACTCGCAGATTTACCTATGCTTTATTTCCTCCTTAACTTCCAGCACACTGCACTCTCTTAACGCCCTTGCAGCATGAGTTTTTTTAAATTTTTATGTATTGCTGACATTCGCTTTTGAATGGTAATAAACTTTCTCAAATAAAATCAAAATAAACCAGCTTACTACTTATGAGCAATTAGAGTGTTACTCAGACATTTGAAAACCTAATCTTCTTTCCAAAGCCGCTGTAAGCCACAGCATAAGCATAAGGATTCACCTTTTTTTTTACCGATGATGTAATGTGATACATCTCCGTAAGCCACAAAGATTATCCGGGTGTGTTTTGTATAGCGAACTCATTAAATCTCTTTTTTCTCAGCTGCAGCCTTGTTTTTGATGCAATATTCGTGACTGAATTATATGGTTCCCTTGGAAGCTAGGTATTCACTACTTGGTGAGCCGTGATGTCACACTAGGTAAGGCGGTTGCTTTCACGACCTCGGTCCCGAGGTCGTGGGTTCGATTCCTGCGGTGGGCGAGCCTTTATCGCCACTGCAAGCGGTGGTGATAGCCGTAAAGGCTCTTTTGTCGCTTTAAAAAAAGGCTGTTAAACCAGCTAGGATTCAACTATTGTTCCAGTGCTGAATTGGTTTCTCTTGGTTTGCTGATCGCAAATTTATTTTGAAGTTTGAATCACACTTTCGGAAGCCCGTCTAAAATTAGAATAACTATAACAACAATCAACGAAGAAAAGTGACGTGCAAAGCATCATGCTTAGACAAGCATGCCAAAGCACGCTCAGGGGAGACACTTTGGGCCACCGGTTAATTAGATCCCTGGCTGGTCACATTCAGTGAATCGCGCACAAGTGAGCATGCAAAGCACACAGGTGCAAGGAAGAAAAGTTCAATGGGCACATGAAAAGCTGAACAGCTCGGATGCGTCTTCAACTCTGAACTAAATGATCTGAATCATTGCAAGTGGTGTCAGAATCCGGAAGCGAGTTTCCGACTTTCGCTGAATACGAACTGACGACCAGATCGTCAAATGATTTCAATTTAGTGCGAGGAGTCGAGACAACGACTGGAAGCCGAGGAGCTAATGGGGCGAGAGCTCATTGGAGGAGCAAGCAGGTTGAATAGGTAGGCTAATAAAAGAGAAAGCGAGAGTGAAAGTGTTATGTAAGCCAAATAAAAGACATTGGATTTGATTCTATGCTTGATAGGGAACAAGTGGAACTGAGACAGAAGTGGTTTGATGTGGCAGCCACACCGATGACAGACCAATGACAGAGCGGACGAGCGGCTGAGTTTGTCCCAGTTGCAGGCAATAAATGGCACATGCCAAGAGTTTATTATTAAGGGAATTGCAACGATCGTGACACGATTTCACATGCGCTTGAAGTAGCTTGGCTGTCTTACTCTTACCTATTCATGCCCCAAATTTGGAAATGATCTTCAGCTGAGTGTATGGCCGACGTGACAGTGGATGCCACCTGCTCATCCTATTATAAGTCGTTTTAGACTAGCAGGTTTAGAATATGAGCAGACATAACAGGAATTATGCCTGATAGATCAATCTTGAGGTTGAGATACACGTTCTTGAGGATGACACTAGGATTACCCATAACTACGAGATCGGTCTTATCGTCATCAAGCCTAAGAAAGCTACGGACAATTCAAGCATGACTATCACGGATGCAGGCTCCCGGAGAAGTAAGAGTCAGACGAGGAGCAAGGCTTAGAATAGTCAAAAGATAGGTTGAGCTCAGTGACATTAATAATAATAATAATAATACATTTGCATAGCACTATCTGAATAGTGAATCTCTCTCCGGGCACTGTACATATGCTGCGTATAAAGCATTGCCAAATATTTGGAGATAACATCCAAAAGCAGCAGGCACACCAAGCAGCAGCCACCAGCAAGTATGCAGGTAAATGCACACGCAGGTCAAATCACAAAGGACCACCAAATGCTGCAATACAAAGTTGCGTTTAAGCTTCTGTTTGTTGTCATGTCAGGAGACTCTGTGACGTGCGTCGGTAGTGAGTTCCAGGCTTTGCGAGCATACGAACTAAAGGCACAATCCCCAACGGTTTTGAGGTTCTGACGAGGTATGGCTAATTGACAGAAACGAAACAGGGCAGAACAGCGAGTTGTACGATTCTTGGCCTGGTGGGGGAGTAGTTCTGATAAGCAGGCTGGAGCCAGAGAATAAAGGGACATACAAGTAAATGACAGAACCTCGAAGACGATGTGCTGCTTGATTGAGAGCCGATGCAGATCGGAGAGAAGTGTTGTGATGTGGCAGTGCAACGCTCACAACAGATGAGCCTTACTGCAAAGTTTTCACAAACTGTAAGCACCTGATTGCACAGGCCGTTAGACCAGCAAGCAGTGAGTTACAGAAGTCGAGTCGTGATGTCGCAACTCCATGGACCACTTGACTGTGGACTTGATGAGGTCGTCTAATGAAAAGTCGCTTTGGAACAAGACTCATAGATTACATGCAGGTTCAACTGGAGATATGCTGGCGAAGCCGACTTTGAGCGGTGGGTTGTCCAATTTCTGAATCACTCTTGGTTTTTCCATTATTTGTAAGTCGGTTTTGTCGTTGTTCAATTTAAGAAAGTTTGCTGGGTCTACGTGCGGATGTCATCAATACATGCAAGGGTGAGTAGACAATTCAATGTGTTCAAGGGCTGGGGGAATGAAAGCAAAGGTGCAACTGAGTGTCATCTATATAGAAGTGAAACCCTAGATTGTGCTTGGCGATCACATCGGCAAGAGAGAGAGAGAGAGGGAAAGAGAGAGAGAGAGAGAGAGAGAGAGAGAGAGAGAGAGAGAGAGAGAGAGAGAGAGAGAGAGAGAGAGAGAGAGAGAGAGAGAGAGAGAGAGAGAGAGAGAGAGAGAGAGTATACACTGTGAAAAGAAGTGAACCGAGCACAGAACCTCGAGATACTTCGTACTTGAGTGGTTCCTCAAATGATATTTGTCCGTACACGTCAATACTCTGGAGTCTTCTGCTGAGGTCCAATATGAACCATTGCTGTGCAGTGCCAGTGATGCCCATGCAAGATGCAAGACATTCATGAAAAGGTCGTTATACACCCTAAGCGATGCTGATTCTGGGGAGTGATTAGCTCTAAACCCAGACTGTATCTTACTTGCTAGGTTTGAGGTCTCAGTGTAAGAGTTCAGTTAGTCTGCAACAACTTGTTCTAGTGGCTTGAGTAGAAACGGGAAAAAGGAGACTGGAGGAAGCTGCTCCACAAGTCCTCTTGGTCTAGTTTTGCTTTCTTAATTAGTGGCACGACTGCAGCTTTTTTGAAAGGTGCAGAGACCTGACCTGAGGCTAACGGCATATTAATTAAGTTAGTTTTGCACGGCAGCAGGAGATCTAAGCATCGTAGAAGTAGGACTGTGGGAATAGGATCCAGAGGACTAGTAATCTTCTTCGACTGAGAGATAAATTTCAGGATAACGTCACTCATGGTCTCCTTGAATGTAGACATTGATGTGGTGCACGGAATCGATGGAGATGAGTCATGTGTGGATATAATTTTGAGGGACAGACGTCCAGAGGGGATGCTGAAACCCTACGGATGGACTCTCTTGTTTTGTCTATCTTGCTGACAAAGAAGCTAGAGAAGCGATCGGCTAGGTCACCACAAGGATCACTTGGCAAAGAACTAATCTGGGAGCGGTTAAGGAGATGCTTGATCGTAGGCATCAGCATTTTTAAATTCTTCGAACAATGCAGAGTTGCAGCGTGGCTGGAACGAAGATGGAGTCAGTTTAATTTTCCATCTCATGAAGAATTTGGAGGAACGCTATTTTAAAATGCCGCTGGTATCGGAGGGTAGTGTGCTCGCGAGAGGTTAAGATGGTCGATGGTGGACTTTAGCATACTTGACCCGTGATTCAACTATAAGCTATCAAAATTATTACTCCGCCCTATCTAGTATAGATTACTACGACTTAAATAATCCTCGAGCGGTGACAGTGAGTCCCGAGTTTTTGGCGGCCTTCTTAAGCCGAAGTTCAGTATTCCTAGCTTCCTTTCATCAGCCTGAACAAAACGGTGCCTGGGCACCTAACGACGAAATTACTAGAAGCGCGATAATTGCTTGCTACGAGCACTGCGATCATAACCAGCTGTGAGGCCGCATGCAAATAGTGGTCATAGGGTACTCTGGTCATTTCGCTTCCAGACTGCGGTCAGCCGGGCTTGAGGAAGCGCTAGAAGCTTAGCGTAAGAGCGGAAATACGGCTCCTTCTTGGCCAGTCTAATGATAGCCTCATGCAATAAAAAACGCAATATTAATTTAATTTTGTAATCATAGAAAAGTATTTAATTCTTATTCAAAGATTTTTTGGCAACTCTCTCACAGGCGTTGCAGGTCAGCTCTTCGGGTCTCGTGCGCCGTAGTAACACCTTAAAATTTTTGGCGGATGGTACGTTTTGGAAATACGCGGCTCTTCTCGAAGTCGCTTAGCCACATTTTCCGTGTACTGGATATTTTTAGCCATGATCCCGTTACCGCATTTTAATATGCGTTCAATGTGATGCTTACACCCCAGGGAAGCGTATATTACGGATTTCGAGTTGCGACCAAGAACTAGCAATGTTCGGAGCAGCAAGCAAAACCGGTTTAACCCTTGGTACTCCACAGCCATCTACATTGTTTCCTTCAGCTAACACCGGGACTGGAACTGGTGAGTGGACGAGTTGCAGCGTTCTGTCTGTGTTCCTGCATGTAAGGCTGCACTTGCCCTCTGTCGTATCGTGACTTCGTTTGGGGTCTCGAATGGAGGTCTTGTTTTCATTTCGTTACAAGTTGACTGCTCGTTTATTGTTATTGTGGAGGACGCTGTCAATAGTGGTAGTTATGAAAGTGTGACTGAACGCCAGTAGTAGGTAAGCTGCTTTCACTGCGCGATCTCGCTCGTTTTAAGTCCAACCAACGGCCGGCGAACGATGCTGGCCATTCAGCATCGCTAATGCCACGATGCTTAGCCACGAGACTTGTCTGTTCCAGCAAAGCATATTCTGCATGACCAGATAGGTTAGCTACTCAGCTGAGCATGTCCGAGGCTATCGTGAAAGGCGAAGCTACTATAAACGTGGGTTGTGCATGTACTTATGATTAAGCAGCCATCTGGGAATGAGCTGACTGTAGCGTAAATAATAACTCACTTTTCTTAAACTGCTATTCTCAACTGAATTTTCAATCCCATTATATTGAAGTTCTAGACTGGCATAGGTTTTCTGAATAGAAGTTCACTCACGTTACTGAAATTAAAAGAAGTGTGCAAAAGCATTGTTTGTTGCATTAGCATTAGAGACACCAAACCGCACGGCCAAGTATGACAATGCTATATAGACCATGCTCGGCAGACGACCTTTGGTCGTTCTGTATCTTGAAATTACTGCTTTACTTGCAACTGCCGCTAAGGGGTACACATTTATTCAGCCATTCGTGGGTTGCCAGGGTTGTGTGTGCAGCAGAGTTCTCTTCGGAGTTACCCCGTTTGTCCTTTCCTAAGTTCATCGGATACATGCTCCAATCCCCTGATCCCCCTGACAGCAGAAGACATTATGTTTTAATGTTTACAGCTCAGAACCCATTTTTTCTTCAGAAACGTGCACACCAATTTAAGCAGTATATGCGATTTGGCTAGAGCATGGCAGTGAAAATTCCAAGCCTAGGTTTGAAGCCTCGTGTTGTGCCATTGAAGCAGTACTCTCATGGCTCATGCCAACCGATCTTTGGTGGTTGTCATGCATTATAAAGTTACATCTTGTAGGTAATCGTTAGGGCAGGTTTGGTGACTCATCTTAAACCGGTGATATTATACTGTTCTTTTTTATGTACAGGTTTGTTGGTACAGTTACTTGGACTAGAACACGTGGGTTAATTTGTGAAAACCTGTCATACTTGCAGAGTGCCAATTTAACTGCATGCTAACTGCAGCAACGACTGTAGTGGCAGACAATCAAGCGGCTTGTTACTTTGCCATGCAACTCATCATTCTAAGAGTTTATGTATGCCTTTGGGGTGAGCCGGAGTTAAGCCGTGGCTTCATAAACGCTCATGCTGATGTGCAGGTGTACTTTAGTATCAAAGATAGGACAAATTGCTTGGCCTATTTGTGGCACCACACTCGTGGTCTTCATGATGCTTTCCTATTCCTACCGACTACCGTATGCAATTGCTGACTTGAATTTGTGTGACTGTCACTGTGATATGCAGCTTGTATTCCCTTGGGCATTCTTAGAAACCATCAGTCAGCTGAAAACTTCATTTTGATGTTTTGCAGATGTAATGTATCTCTGTCAGTAACTCCACAAAGTCAAAAAGACCATGTGGGTGTTACACAGGAGAGATCACTTAATTGGCCATCAATATATCACCAGCAGGCAAAAACATTAAGAAATGCATTGTCAGCCTATGAACAGATCCTAAGATTAGGACATTACTAAAGAGCATCAATGTGGTGGATCAAATATTAGTTTAATTATTAGAACAAGCCTTAATCACAATTGAAAAGTCTGGAGTAGCCTAAAGAATAAAAAAAGCTTCATGTAGCAGCACGGTTGGTTATCTGTACGAAATTTGAATGCAATTGGATTAACTCTAAGAGCAGTCGCAGCAGCAGTGCAGCTATAGATGCAGTCTAGCATTAATGTGGCCTCGTACACAAATTAAGACTGCTATGAGCAACCATTCGATTACCGAAAGAGCCACCATGACAGTCTCCTAATGGTAAAGTACAAGTACATTTCTAAGTGCTGCACGACTAAAATTTGCATTTAACAAAATTTGTGAGGTAGCTGGTGTTGAGAATACTTGTGGAATGTGCGAACTTGAATAAATGCACTGTGTGCAGCTGCTAGCCCAGTTGGAAACCTACCCCATCATGTAGCTAGCATTGGTTTCTGGGTATGGATGGGACACAACTGTCTTGCACATTAGACTTGGTGCTTCCATTTGTAATATGTGTGTAAATGAGTTTATATTGCTGGCGATTCACACCCAGCGTCTCTAAGTTTATGCTGCTGGTAACCAGTGGCTGTAACCACCAGCTACCAACAACTGTGACTAAAGTTTACTTTAAAGGATTATTGCTTATTGCAGCTTCAGCCAACATACAAGCCTTAGCTAGCTTGGCATAACTTCAGAGGATCGGATTAGTGATAGATCAGCTGTATGCATATGTTGGACCTCATGAGATTTAGATGCTTGTCATATAGTTTAACTCTGCTCCTACTAGGCGCCGATTGCATGGAAGACCAGTGAACTCGGTGCTATGTCTCATAATGCTAGCTGTGCTCTCCATGTTCTCATTCCTTAGCATAAATACAACTTGCACGAAACCGGTTTCGTTTTTCAGGATTTGGTACTTTTGGAGCTCCCACAGGAACTGCTTTTGGAACCCCTGTTGCATCAGCTCCTGCCTTTGGCCTTACCACGCCAGGCACTACTGGCTTTGGCACAGGCTTTGGTCAGACGCCCTTAGCTTCAGGAACTTCACAGTCAACAGGGATGACCGGCCTGTTTGGACAGACAACGCCTGCCAGCCAACCTGTGGCTACTGGCCTGTTCGGTGCGACACCTGTTGCTGGGGGCCAGGCCACAGGAGGCTTGTTTGGCCAGACACCCATTGCAGGAGTAGCAGCAGCTCAGCCCGTGACTAGTGGCCTATTTGGGCAGGCCAGTTCCTTTGGCCAGCCTACAACAGGTGGCCTGTTTGGCCAGGCTGCATCCACTAGCCAGCCTAGTGCTGGCAGCTTGTTCGGTGTGAAGCCCATAGGCACGACGTCTGGCTTTGGCACCAGCAACCTCGGACAGACTGCTTTCAGTGGGTTTGGCAGCTCAGCTACACAGCCAGCCACTTCAACTGCCTTCCCTAGTCTGGGCTTTGGTACTCAGCAACCTGCAGTATCGGCTGCAGGCTCGCTTTTTGGTGGCCTCTCTGGCTTTGCTGGACAAGCCTGCATACCTGCGGTATCATCAGGAACGACTTCAGGCTTTTACGGTGGCTCTGGTCTCAACCGAGGACTGAGTGGAACGACTGGAAGCACGGGGGATACCTTTCGGTGGCCGTATGTACATGTGCTACTCCATGCTGTTTTATGCACTGCTATTCTGCTGCTGCCTCAGGTGTCACTGCTTGTCATCTCCCTCTCTAGTTGTTAAATGGCAGTTGGCTGCAGCTGCAGTGCATTTTCCTTCCAATGGGGCAGAAGATATTTTGCATCAAAAGTGTCGGTTTCAGTCCTCAAAAAAATGATAGGACATGGTTACTCTGCTAGGCAGAGTGGCCACATGGCAGTTAGGGCATGTAGGTGGTCAACCTTCTCAATACTATGTTGGCCTTGTTCAGCATCATGCTAGTTATGCTGTGGCCTGCCATGACTAAATCTGCCTTAGGCCTGAGAGGTCTAGCTAGCCCACAGCCAGTTATGGTCCTTAAGCCAGCGTGAACTCCATCGTTGACTAATAGCTGCACGTTTACCTTGCCCACATTGGTAGTTGTAGCTCAGCATGGTGCTTGAAGGACCACAGAACAATTTACTCACACCGAATCATAATTTGCACTGATTGCCTTGGAAGTATTGACCTCCTATTTCGTGTTTTCATCTGTACGTGTGTGCGTGTGACTGGGTGTGTGGCTACGTATGCTTGCCTGCCAGTAAATCCACAAAGTTAAGTAGATTGAGTGGTGTTGCTGTAGAGTTTTGTGTAGCTCTGTTGCAGTCCAAGTAGCTTTTGGTGCACAAGCAATTCTTGCCAATAGCAACAGCACATCGTAAAGTGCGATATAATTAATAATATAGTCGAAGTACTAAGTACCATAACAGTGGAAGCAAAGGACAGCTGGTTAAGATTATCCAAAATCGGTTTGAGGAGAAAGTATCGCTTTGTAAGAATTGTGGATAAGGGGTCTACACTCAAGGACCTCCAGAACAATGACATCTGTTGCTTGTGTGACTCAGTCCAGTAACTGACTTGTCACTCTTCTCAGCATAATAGTTGGTAAGATAGGCTTAAACCCCTATTGCAGCTGATGTCATTTGATGCTCCAAAAAGCCACTGAGCTGTTATCAACTTGTGTATGTTTGAAGCTTCCTTTTTTTGGGAGTAATCAGAAGGGCAGTCGTATTTGATGTGAGGAAATCAATGCACAAGGGAGGATAACAAGCTCACATTTTGCTTCTGTACCAACTGCCGATGCCCGAAATATTGCACCGGAAGGAAAGATTCGTGTAATAAAGAAATAATGGATGGCACCTGATGGATGCTTTGATCTTGGTTTATGTGAGTCAAAAAATACAAGTGAACCTATATGAGAAGATTCCAAAGCTTCTTCTGGGTTCCGACATAGACATGGCTTACAAAGAGGGTGTTGGAGAATCATCAATTACAACACAGCATGAAGTGGTACTGGATTTAGTAAGTCCCCACCACTCGAAATCTACCCAATATCCTAAATAGCTAGCAGCATGGTGTAGGCTAACAAACATATCCACTGATATTGTGATTGTTTCCTGCATTTTGGGATGTTAATCTTTGATGTACACTGGTCAACACACACGTGTTGTAAAAGGTTGAGGCAGTTTGCAAGCTAGGCAATGGTGGATAGGCAGTTTGAATTTGAGGTCTCTAGTATTGGGATACATACTTATTGCTAGCAGTTTTCCCTGATCTGGCTCAGGTTTGTCTCGCAGATTGTGTGCACAACTTTACCTGTCGACAATCCACATCCGTGAGGAGCCTAATGGCAATTCGAATTTGGTTTATATATAATTTTAGTACTTGCTTATCAACAAATATTTACAATTTAGTGTAAGCCATGTTTATTTGACAACATTTGAGCCTTTCTTGAACCTGCACAACCACTTAGTAATTGGATCCGGTGTTGAGAGGCTGCAACAGTCGAGTAGCTCTGCTAGTTGGTAGTTATGGTTGTGTGGTTAGTCTTGTTTTTACCCTCACGTTTGCTCAAACTTGTTCTACCTATGTTGTATGTTGATGTTTCATTCAGTCGGCCAGCAGCAGCAGCAACTTCAACAGGCATTAGCACCAGCACTTGTCATAAACGAGCTTCAGCAGCTGCAAGTAGCCTTAAACCAGCCTGCTGTCTTCGGAGATGAACGTGATGCCACACTCGCCAAGTGGAATCAGCTGCAGGCCAGCTGGGGCGCAGGCAAAGCTTACTTTTTGCAGAATGCTCCACCAGTGGATCTTAAGCGGCAAAACCCATATTGCTGCTTCAAGGTACGATGGTGGTTTAACTCCATGGCCTCATCAACGGTATGGGAATGCGTGTATGTTGGGATGGCATAATTATGCACATGAGTTGTCATGTAAGGCCCTTGTTTGGCCCATGGGTTAAGGTGCTTGCCTTTGATGACTGAGGTCAAGATCTCAACCTTTGACGACCGAGGTCCTAAGCTCAAGCACTGCTGCGTCTTTGAAACGCCTGGATAGATTCAGTTCTCTATGACACTTTACAAATGGGTGATATTTATTTATATTTATTCAGTCCAGCCCTGTGTTTCAATAAGGCCTTGCATCAGAGACTGTCCACACACCTGTTTTCTGTTGCTAACTTCACTCTATGCTGTTTATCTGATAAATTGTATAATTGGCTTTCGTTAAGGGCATTTGCTTTCTTCAAGCCCACATGTAATTGGTTGGTTGCATTTGTGTGTCTAGCAACGCAGTGAAAGAGAAAAGGGCCACTTGAAGTTGATCAGTAGGATAGATGGCGTGCTGCTTGGTGCATTTGTTGCTCAGGGCTATAGCACAATAAATGTATGTTGTCTATGAAGGACTTGTAGTGCAGTGGCTGTAATGCAGGGCTGGCATCTAAAGTTTAGCCTGAGGTAGGATGAGAATTCCTATGTTGAGCATGTGTAGCAGCATGTTGTCATACAAAGTTGGGGTTGTGAAAATTAAGCTGCATATCAATTACTGTGTATCTCAGTCACTAGCTCCATAAAAGACATAAGTGAGTGTTACTCTGGAGAGTTTTGTTTAGCATATTTAAAGCATAAGTGGAGTCGGTGCATGCAATGGGAGCCAACAGACTTTGCTCACACAACAGAGAAAGTGAGAAGCATAGCTGAGTCAGAAGGGACGTCAAGAAATTGAGTAACATCAAAGCAGAAGATCATGGCAACTGGAACTGATGTGCCTGAGTTGGCAGTAGGAGAGATGTCCATGTTTAAGATCTGTGGAAGCAAATTTTGTAGTCTGAGACATGCTGAGCAACAAAAGCTTCTGTGTAAGCAGTCTTTAAGTGATATAATGGAACAGTTTATTGTCTTTCGTGAGAGGACCTGAGACTGAGGGAACAAGGGGGCTGCAACTGGTGAAGCAGTTCAGCTAGGTTTGAAGGGGCCGTGCCACGGTGGCCCTTGTTGGTCATAGAAAGAATTTTGCACTGTATCTATTGATCAGTCGTTAGCCATAACAGCTCCTGCTACGAAGAGGCTCAGTATAAATGGAGTACAAAAAGACCTGGGAGCAGGTCCTGTCTCAACAGGTGACTGGTTTTCTGGATAGGACTTGGCGGCTACGCGATACATATCAAATGCGATCGGATATGTACGATGAGAACCATGTCAAGTCCTTACCAGTCAGATCGAATGTTGTTCTCAATCGCTCAAGTAGGATGATGATAAATAGTGACTGTGCTGCCGATTGATCGAGCAGAACCAGGGACGTTACTTACCATCACCGTTGCTACCTCGAATATACTTGGTCACAAGGAAGAAAGCAGCTTTATTGGAATGGTGTCTTGATTCCTGGCTGTACTGATAAGCCATTTCTGTCTATATGCTCCACAAGCTGCATAGCAACAATACAAAAAGGATCTAGAGGCTAACCGATGAGATGGCACAAAGATTTAAAGGAATGAATTCTGCGGCGTTGTTGGAAGCCCGGTAGTAGTGGGTGGTCAGCAATTCACTACATCCTGAGCCTCAGTAAGCAAGCTACTGCTCAGAATGCCAGCTCTGAATGAACGGAATGAACTTTAAACAACGCAAGTAACTTAACAGTTTGTAAGTTTTAACAGCAGAACGCTTGGTGGACGGAGACATAATACATTGAGATTCTTGTGGATAGTTAGCAAAAGGCACACTAGTAGATATTGACTAAGGACAATATTGTTCCTTGGGTTAAGCAGGCTCTTTTGCAAAACACACTTAAGGACAGCTCATACGAAGTCGTAGCAAAAGTCTCAGCTTAATACCAAGAGGTGTTATGAAGAAGTTGGATAGAGGTCTACATCGTTCATAGAATTGCCGGATGCCACTCTTTAGCACTGGGAAGAATGAGAAATAATAGAAATAATAATGTGTGTTTATAGAACTTACTAAGAGAACCTAATTTATTTCTAGGCACTTAGCATAATATTGAAAAAGAGCACTTCAGTTGGTTAGCCAAAGCATGCAAAGGGCAATTCACAAAGCAAATGCTGTGAGGAACATTTGGGTTTTTAGCTTCTTTTTAAATGTCAAATCAGGGGATTCTTGACATTAGTCGATAATGAGTTCCAGGCTTTGGAAGCATTGGAAGTGAAGGCATGATCCACAAATGATTTGAGGTTGTTATTCGGCTCAACGGCTTGATTCGGAAGAGCAGGTGGTACAGTGCCAAGCATGATTAGGGGGTATTTCAGGAAGTTAGGTGAGCAAGAAAATCAAGTACCTAAACGTTTGAGTGACAACCTTTGAAATTAATATGCTTCTTGATGGGGGACCGGTAAGAAATGATTAATGTAGCAGCTAAGACCTTCGCAACAGGTATGCCTAGTGGTGGAGTTTTGCACCAACTAAAAGCTTCTTATTGAACGGACTGGAGGACCTGCTAGTACAAGTCTAGACGTGATGTCACGAATGCACGGATGAGTGTAACTGTAGTATTGCGATCTAAGTAAGCCTACCTTTTTCCAATCGTGGCTGAAAGTAAATAGATGTCACATTAGAGCTGAGGTGGTCATTTAGTGAATGTTGCTTGCAGGTCTTAGCCTCAGGAGATAAGGTGCTCGCTCTTCACGACCCAGGTCGTGGGTTCCATGCCGTCGGCGATTCTTAATTGCCCACTACAAGCAATGGTGATTGCCATTAAGGCTCTTCTGCTGCTATACAAGCTGTTATATCCGCTGAAATGTAATAAACGGTTATTTTGGAACAAGACATCCACATTCCACGGAAGGGCCACAGGAGATTAACTAGCCTTTGAGAACGTTTCTGAGATAAAAGTGCGATTGTTACCAATATGTGCTGAAAGTGAGTTAGAAGATTTCGATGTGCTTGTAGGCAAGAAGCAATCAAAGCACCGGCACAATTGTGTCATTCTTTTAGAAATGATTGTCTAGATGTTACTTGGCGATTAGCTGCCAGGGAAAAAGCACACTGCGTATCAGCTACAGAAGCAGCCCCAGGCCATGGCCTGTTTGCTGCCAAAATGTGCTGTCTTCTCAGTTCAATTATCATTAAAACCCTTCGTTGGAACAAGGGCGCTCGTACTGCATACATCTTAAAGTTAATAAAGTGGTGAATTTACTCTCATCGCCCCATTTGATCTCGCTCCAGTCTTGGTGAGTCCAGTGTGATCTCGCCCTAGTCACTTCAAAAGAGCTACTTTACGCTTGACATACAGAAGTTAGTTATTTTTAGCATTCCGAGCAAACACACCTCGTTCGTCTATTTGCCACCTAATGATAGCTTCCCAGTATCAGCCATGATGTTTTGTGCATGAACCCTAGCAGGGATGAAACAATGCTTAAACCTTCACTTTTTTAGTCTCCTTGTGTGTGGACGGCTCTTTGCATTATCGATGATTAGTATATAATATATAATTCATTTGTATAGCGCCCTAAGAGAACTTAATCTCTATTCACGCGCTTCACATATGTCACTGGGCTCGAGCCCACGACTTCGGCCAGACCTTGGTCGGGGCGAGCACCTTTACCGGATGATACTGGTCGTAGCCTCTTCAGGGTTGTACCTCACTGAAGTCTCACCAATTCGCAGTCGCATATAATAATAATAATAATATTGCACTTGATAAAGCGCCCTCAGAGAACTTAATCTCTTTCTAGGCGCTTTACATTTGCTGCAAAGTGATACGCAATAGAATAGTAAGTAAAATCATGCTTGAAAAACAAACAAAATGAATAACATGGTTAGGGGTTACATGCACTGGGTCAGCATGCAAATGTGGTTAGTGGCAGCATGAACAGTGTCAGCACGCATAAGCACATCGAGGACGAATCACAAGGACCCACTAAATGCTGTCCTAAATAGGTATGTTTTTAAGTTTCTTTTAAATGTGGTCAGGTCAGGGGATGTTCTGATGCAGGTCGGGAGGGAGTTCCAGGCTGTGGGAGCATACGAGCTAAATGCACGGTCTCCAAAGGATTTAAGGTTTGTACGAGGTATTTCTAGACTGTTGGATTCCGAAAAGCGAGTGGTACGATGCTTTGCCTGATGGGGTAGTATATCTGAAAGATAGCCATTGCAACGTTGCTTTAAGTCCCATTTGTTGCAAAGCCCACATTTGGCCCTTTGTAGAGGTAGTTAGCTAGATGGTCTCAGGCCTTGTGATTGGCGACAGCATTAGGCTAAGAAATAAGCATAGCCGGTGTTATTTTCGTACTACTACACATCTCTAAGTACATCCACAGCAAACTATGTATCGAGGTGTTGTAAATGGCAAAATCCGCCATGTAATAATTAATTTTAAGGGCGGAAGACATTAATTATCTGTTGTATATGCAGGTTTATGAAAACTCCATCATTAAAGACATGTTAATTGGTACCTGCATTAATTGTGGTTTGGTCTAATGTTACATGGTCGAATGCCTATGACTCATCACGTGCAAGGGATCGTCGATACTTGTGTGCTCGAGTGTATTTGTCGTTGACTCAGACTGAGGCCATTGCCACTAACGATACTAACATTTTGAAGTGGTTTTGGTTAATTTGCCTAAGCAAACTGCTGAGTTCATTTTATGCAAATAGATATAATTGCATATGAGGTAATAGGTTGGATCTTTATGTAGACCTAGAACTTGTGACCGTGAGCCTATTGCTCCCATCTCCTTTTCAAAGCATATCTGCAAATGCCTCGGCTCTTTGGCTCCATATTGCTAGCCAAGTATGAAGCTATCTCGATCACGAGCCATTCTTACCCCCTGACCCTTTATTTGCTGCTTGCCAACCAGAACCTCAGTCCTAGTCAGTTGTTATAGACATTATTCAGTTAGACCATTTGAGGGGCCAGCCTTTCCCTGGCGGCATTACAGCATAACATTAAAGTACTAAGGTAGTCCCTGATTCTCAAGGCAGCAGCAGGGATAGGACCCATTGCTTGAGCTTGCAGGATAGGATTTCTAATGGCCTGGCTGCATTTATCGCTTATGCAGCCGGTGGCATCTTGACCTATGGTCAGTCGATGCACAGGCCGTATAGGCACGGTCATTCCTGCCGAGATAGCATTGAGCTTGTTTGAATTCTTCTGGTGGCAGTCTGGTGTTAACTATCAGCAATCTGTTTTCTGTGTCGGGCTTAGCCCGGAAGCTGATATCGCTGCCGTGTGTCAAGAAATCTAGCAGCAACGTTCTTTTATAGGTCGTGAACTCATTTTAGACTTGAACCTGCGATTCCTCATTTTTTATATGTAAGACATGGTGCGACATGCATGTTGGATCTCCATCCTTGAAATATGTTGCGTTGTCCAATGGCATTTTTGCTTTGGCTTTTCCATTGGCAGTCCAGTTTAATTTTCAGGCCGTGGGGTATAGCCGAATGCCTCAGACAAGAAGTGAGGATGGTCTTGTTGCACTCATAACCTCAAAGACTGAGAAAGAATTGCTTGACAACCAGCAGTCATCAGTGAACTTTCTGTCTCAGCTGCTTGGCAACGATTCAAGCTTAAGTGTATGTGTAGAATCCATCAGAAGCCTGCCCGATGGAAAGTAAGTTGGGCATGCAACATGGGTTTTTCGATGCACACCCTTGGCATCCTGACAGCCTGCTAATGTTGGCTAACCCTTGGGGATGCATCACGTTGACCTAATGATTGCATGGCTTATGATTCTGTACCATATTAAACCTGTCGTTACATGGGCGCCATGCTCAATTTAGAGAACTCAAGAGCATTTCTTCTGATTTTTTTTATGTCGCAGCTGAGCAGACTTGCTTAAACATACTTGAATGACTGATGTCAGCACAAAAAAGCTTCTCTCATTGGTGTCCCAACATAGCTGGTTGATTACGGTGTCCGAGTCACTGGCTAGTGTAGAAGGTTTGGCATGCCAATTCCTGATTGATCATTTCTGTTTGTGGTCCTTCATTAGGGGGCTTGTGTCTAAATGGGGACATCCTGTACTTCTGCACCCGAGTCCTTGATTGCAAGTGAAAGGCATGCTATGGCAGACCCAAGGGGAAAGATGAGGGTTGCTGCAATGCTGTGTATGACGAGACTTCTTGTTATGCTATATTAATTTTTTTAGCAAGTGTTCTGCCAAGTTGCCATGTCAGGTTTGTTTCACGAAGTTGTCCGTGCAAGTTTTGCTCGATTTAGTCTAGGTTTCCGTCTATCTCACCCAATCTTGCTCACTTATGTTTGGGCTGCATTGTACCGTTGCACTGCCCTTTTATCGTAGGTCCGAGCTGACCATCTATGTAATTCAAAGGCCACCCACTGGCAGTGCCCGGCGCATCGATGCATTGGAACTATACCGTGTTCTGACCATGCAACAGACCATTGCTACCCAGCTCAGCCAGGGCGGAGTCGAGTCGGTGGCGCCAAAGTTTGCGCTCACTGCCGATGCACTTGACACCTACCTTCGCAATCCGCCTGTTGGTAAGACAACTGCTTGCAGTATGCATGGCACTTTTGTTTACGCTTACCTCATGCCACTGTCCACGGCCCATGGAGCTGTCAGCTGGCAGCTTTGTGCACATCATTGTCTCCACCTGTGGTTGCCTCATTGTCACAGGCATTGACCACCGGCTGTGGGAGCAGGCAAAGAAGGATAATCCCGACCCAGGCAACATGCTGCCCGTGCCCATGGTCGGTTTCGGCGAGCTGCGCCGCCGGCTGAAGCTGCAAGAGCAGCAGAGCGCCCTGCATCGCTCTCGCCTTGACGTAAGCTGCTGCGCCTGCGCAGAGGACATATTGTAATGAGCCATGAATGGGCCCAAGGTCATGCTCGTATAAGCTTAGAATCCCTTACTAGCTGTTAGTCACGGCTTTTGCTCAACCTTCCAGGTCATCGGATTTTACATATATCTGTGTCGAGTTGGGTGTCGTCTCTCGAATGTAAAGCGCCTAGAGAGAGATTAAGTTCTCTGAGGGCGCTTTATCAAGTGAATTATTATTATTATTATTATAGTGAGTTAGTACGATGCCTACCTTTGGTACTTAGAGGTCATGTTGTCGTCCATTTATCGAGGCTTCTTAACTTAAGCCTTTGTTTCTAGCATTCCAATATCCCGTTTTTTATAGCTTTGTATGAATCCCACTGAGGGTGAATTTTTTTTTTTAATTCCACTGCTTACCTATGATACGATTTTGCCTGATATTCCACACATTCAATGCTTGCAGATTATCCAGTCAGATATATCGCAGCTACAGCTTGCCCAGGCAAAGACTACATCACGCATTGAGGAGTACAAGCGCAAGCATCTGGACCTGAGCCATCGTGTCCTGAAGGTTATGGCTATGCAGGAGGCGCTTAGGAGAATGGGGTTTGGCATAACAGCCGACGAAGAGCAGCTGAGAGCTCGCCTTGAAACTCTGCAGTACGATCTGACAGCTCCTGCACAGTTTCGGGTTAGTATCAGGCTTTTGCTCGACCGACTTCATAATGGTAGCTGTTACAACCAAACACTAATTCATTGCACGCTGCCCCGAAGAGTACATTCCATGCAGCAGATAATCTCTTGCCAGAATTTGATTAGCTGGTAAGCATGGCGTTCACTCTCTCTCACTCTCTGTCTGTCTCTCACCCACTCACTATCTCTCTCACTCATTCTCTCTCTCTCTCTCCTCTCTGCCATTAATATATAAACACACACACACACACACACACACACACACACACACACACACACACACACACACACACACACACACACACACACACACACACACACACACACTAGTGGCCCTAAGTTTTTCTGTACTTGGCCTGCTGTGAGTAGGGTCGATGTGTGTCAGCCTTTAGCTGTTGGAACTACTGTAAATTGATGGTAAATGCTAACGAATATGTTTTCATTAATTGGCTGTCAAGCAGCAGTGTTTTGGTCTGAAACCTTTTTTCTCAGGATGACTTCTGAGTGCTGAACTCGGGAAACCCAGAAGTAGGTGCATCTGTTGATGCCCTCCTTAGCAACTGGATTACTCTAATGCCGATGGCCGGTTGCGATTTCGGTGTCTGAGTGGGAAGTATTACTCTGCTCACTCATCGGCATGGTTAACGATAAAAATGAGGCATCTACTAGCAGAAAAAATGTGTTTGTGTGTACCTTTAAACATGGTTGACACGATTAAGTGTCAAATTTGCTGGCTTTATTCGTCTAATAGAAGGTGCGACATAGTCTTGTTGCCCTAGCGCACAGGGGAAGTTCGGCGGACACCCGATCACCTGGGCCACAGCCGACAGACCGTATTACCCCGTGATTGCATTCTAGCAGCTATGGCAAAGGGAGGTCGCCTTACTGATTTGTCAAGGGCCAGCTATGGTCTTGCCATCTTAAGAAGGTTAGCAACCGAGAGATCACTCGGAAGCTGGGGGTAAGCGAGAAAGCTTTACGATATACCATTCGGAAAATGTCTGTTAGGAACGATGAAGAACCAGCCTGCCTCTGGGTGCCCTCGCGCTTCCACTAGGACGGATGATCGGCTCCTGAAAATGGAGTGCCTGAAGGCCTGCTTTGCCCTCTGCTAGAGTCCTTGCCAAAGCACTCGAACTTACCACCGGCAAGATCCTCAGTGAGTGGACGGTTAGGCGAAGGCTCAACAAACAAGGGCTTATGGCAAGGGTGACAAAAAAGCTTCGCTACTGACATAGGTCCATAAAGAATCTCACCTTCTATAGGCGTAGCAGCATAGACACCGGACTACCGAAGATAAGACGAGGGTATTCTTTACTGACGAAAGTACACCATGTATTGCTGCTGCAAACGTCGATCTTACGGTCGTGGCAGGAATGACGAAGCATATGCTGATGTCTGCCTGCAACAAACTGTGAAGTTCGGGTCTGAATCAGTCATGGTGTGGGGAGGCAGCACTGAGGGCATAATGAATAGACGGCTACATGCGAATCCTTGACGACGTTGCTGTACCCAGTGCATTTCGACTGCTAGGCACTAATTGTATATATCAACAGGACAACTATCCGAAACATATTGCCAGAGTTGTGCTGCAGTTTCTCGACAGGTCCCCTCATTTCACACACTTGCAGTGGCCGAGTCAGAGTGCGGACCTTGACCCAATTGAACATCTGTGGGACGAGGTTCAGCGCCGGTTGAGAGCTCTAGACACTAACATAAGATTGCCGGTCGAATTATGGGACAAGTTGCAAGCTGTCTGGCATGCTATACCATCCGACGTAACTCTGAAACTTGTCGAGTCCATGCCAGCCTTAATAGCAAATGTGGTCGCTAATCGGGTAGAGACCACATCGTACTATATTTAGTGTTTCTACTGCCCATGCTGCGGTTGTCGTTTTCAAAAACATTGTGTGTTGGACTGGTTTGTTTAAATTGTGAATTGGTGTTTTTTTTTACTTGGGCATCAATTTCACTCGTTTGTACACTCCTGGAGGACTTTAAAACTGCCTGCAGCAATAGTCAACCGGGCGGCCATAGTTGGAATTGATGTGGAAAAACGTAGGGCCGATAGTGCACACACACACACACACACACACACACACACACACACACACACACACACACACACACACACACACACACACACACACACACACACACACACACACACACACACACACACAAAGTCCTCGCAGTATAGCCGCCACTGCTGTGGCTGTATTGTTTGCGTAATATGAGGGTTGTGTACTTTGTACTACAGTTATGCAAAACGTGGAACAATATTTATTGACAGGCAATAAATAAATAACTAAATATGCTGATGGTATGCGTTTAATGTAACATTTCTCCCACCACGATTCATAAGGACTTCTGTTGTCTGGCCAAGCATAAAGACTACAAGCTTAGGCATCGTCTGTTCTGCTGCAGCTTATTAAACCGAGCCTGAGTTTTACTGAAAAGATTGACTATTGGTATAGGCCGAGCATCTCGCCTCAGACGCCTGTCGATATCATTCCATAGGGTTCAAACCAGGGCACTGGCTGGGCTACTGCATCAGCTCCAAACAAGGACTCGTCAAAAATTACTTCACTGGCCCTGTAGTTTGCACAAGTTCGTTATCTTGCCACCCAATTTAATGACCCCAAGCAAAGAAAATTAACTTTGAAATTCAACATGCTTTACCAACAGTAACTTTAATGATAAAATACTTTTGGGATTTGTGACAGTGTGATTTGGGTTATTGTCTTGCTGCCGAGTATATAAACATCCTAAAGCAGAGTACTTTTGCTTTGCAGTCCTACTTGCTTGGCTACCTAAGGGTGCAGATGTTAGTCCACAATACTAGATTTGATGCAGTACTCTACACATTTTGCGAATAAGCAGCCTGAAACCACCACCGATTTGTCGTTGAACACAACATTAACTTAAAGTTAGTCATGCCGATACACCTCTTCTTTCCTTCTGCCATCCGTATGAGTCACTTTCCATTACCAAATGCCATGAAATTACTTTTGCGGGCTCACAAAACATCGGCCGTGCTTTGTTCAGTGGGTACGTTCGTGAGTCCACTGTAAGTCGTCTGCTTTACGACTGATAGTGAGCAGAGGCTTGCATCGTGCCGAATCAGCCGAAAAATGGTGCTCTTAGCAACCCTCCTACTTACCATGTCTGTGTCAGTATAGAATCCTTTGTGTCTTTGTCGAGGTATTGCAGTACACTTCTAAGGTGCTGAGTTGGCCACTCTTGGCATAGGTCCTACACAGCCGACTACATCGAACTGTACTGGCAGTCGAACCAGTCCTAGTATATTTGTTGATAGTATAGTGCATAATGAGCCAAGTGTAGATGTGCTAATCCCAAGCCATCTTCTAATAACTCCTTGGCTGGCCTGAGTTCCCATATGCTCTGAGGCTTTTATTTTTGGCCTGGTTTGCACGAATACTCAGAATTAAGGGGTGTAAAGATATTTTTGCACCTGAGTGTATGTAGTATTACTTTCTGCTTTAATCTCCCAGTGACGATGTATTGACGTTTGAGTTTTTAGTTAGTGAAACGTGTTTTTCGTGTGATCTTCAGGCTGTGAGGATTATTGTGTCTCAGGTACATTATCTACTTGTAATGCCTGGTTTTGCTGGCGTTATTGTAGGGCCGTCTCCATGAGCTGTTGTCACAGATCCACATGCAGAGTCACCTGGTGGCAGTGAGGCAGGATGTTTATCGGCTCGATTCAAGTCTGCAAGCCGAGATCAAGCAGGTGAGTTTTTCTTTTCCTTCGACGGCCTATCTACAGTCTGACAGCATTCATTAGTATATCTTGGCAGCAGGTTTGAGTTGTAGGCCTGTTCGTTTTGCAGCTGCTATTTGTTTTTCTAAATTTCTCTGCAGTTGCTGAGAGAACAGCAGGCAGGACTGCAGCACCTGGTTCAACTCGTCAAGACTGATCTTGAGGATATGACCTTGCTGGAAGCCAGCCTACGGAATTCGGCAGCCAAGCCGGGTGCGTGGGGCGAGAGCTAATTGCTACCATCGGCAGGACACCCGACTTCAGACCAGGCAGCCATCTGCACTGCTAGCTCACATTTCAAGGATGGGCATGTCCTCTTCCAATGGGAGTCAGTTCCACCAGTTTCTGGCTTTCGTGCTAGCCCCTGGTTTGTCCTGCTCTGTGCCTGCCTGCCTTAACGACAGTGTAGCCTCTGTTGTGTTTCAGTAATCTATTCCTATGTTTGGGTGACTGAATGCACTTGGTGCTCCGCCTACCAAACGAAATAATGATGGGTCGCATGGAGAATGGCTGACGGCATTGCTCTATTATATATCGCAGCGCTTGTTTTGCAAATGACAAAATGTAAATGTCATACACTAGGGATGAAGATGGGCTTTTGGAAAAAATTTCTGAAGCATGAGCCTGGCCAAGTTGAAGTTAAGAAGCCGGCAATTTACGCATGGTTCTGAGTTGCATTACTACCGTCCTGCCCAGGCGTTATACGAATGTAGCGAAAGGGAGAGGTAATGAGGAGACTGGGAAGAGGAAAACTGAAAATGAAAGGGCGAAGTTCGTAAACCGCAACAAGGCAGAGAAAAATAAGCCATTTAATCTACATGGCGGCTGGCTCTTACTGAATGGGCAGGTTATTGTGACAATGAGGCTCAGTTGTTTTTCAGGCAGATATACAATTCTAAAATATAAATATTTATCAAGTGCAGGCATTTTCATTGTGCCTGAAGCCAGCCGTGCAGCTTGGTTATAAAAAGTTGGCGATGGTGATTACACCGGCTGTATATGCTAGTAATGCATTTTATATTTTAAAGTGATGTGAATTATGTAAATCACTACTGTGAAATTATAACCTAGTTCTTTTCGGCTTTGTTAACTTGCAAAGAGGTTAAAAGTTTCCAGTAAGGAGTTAGACTGGCTACAAGTAGCACGATCCAAGAGATAGTTGGAAATATTCGCTTTCCGTGGATTGGGATTTCATGTGCAAGGTGCAGAACACGAAACGTGGTTAAATGAAACAATCAACGTCCGATTATTGATGAAAGCGAGAGCTATATCTTTTTGCCTTCACACACAATGTTACATTTTGCAAGCAGTTGGCCGGAAATATTTCAAAAGCTTGTCATCGTAGGACTAGTTAGTCAGTGGTCATAGTTGGATGACGATGCACGTCGTGGTGATACCGAATTAGCTCAGTGCAAGATGCACGTGTCGATTAGCCTGGTATTGGTCGAGTTTCCTTTTGTATTTGGCTCTTTATTTAATGGCCGTTTGTGAGGCCGATGGGAGCTGAGCCCATGTCTGACGGGAATCCAGCCGTTTGCGATTTCCGTCTCGAGTCGTTCACTCGGTTCTTGATTAACCCAGGCCTGCTCGACATATCTGGGTTCCATGAATAACTTTAAAGCCTGTAATTTCCATTTAGTCTGTGCAAAGCGGCACTGTCGGCTCAGTATGACGCTGTTTTGAATTTACTCTCTTGATTTCTCGAAATACATAACGAGTTGTGGTACAAATTGCCCACACATGTTTGGCCAAGCCTTCGAACTTTTGAACTGTGATTCACTTGTCACTTAACATTAAGATGACCCGAGTTCTCATTTAAGTCATACATTGCATATAAGATTTTGGTGTATGCCTACAATTTCTCGCCATTTCGCCCGACGGTTTTCATTCAGATCACCCCAAACACCCTTCCCAGCCACCTAGCGGTAGTATCTGCTAACAATCTTGCAGCATTAGCCTTCGATAGCGTCAAGATAAACGTACAATTTTTATACCTTAAAGCATGAGCGTTCTCATGGAAATGGGCTGTAGAGGTCCGGACAAGATACTAGCCCACTCCTGCTCTGTAGCTATTCTATTCTATTGCGTATCACTTTGCAGCAAATGTAAAGCGCCTAGAAAGAGATTAAGTTCTCTGAGGGCGCTTTATCAAGTGCAATATTATTATTATTATTACAAGGGTGGTGCAAACTAATGACAAATGAGGACATGCGTGCTACAGGCCACTGTTTTAAGAGTTTATTTAAAGATATCAGAAAGGATTAGTCAATGCGGCTTTAGGACAAAACGATGTTAAATGAAGCCTTAATTGACCCATACGTAGCCAGGTCTATCTTCAGAGGGCATAACTTAATCTTGATTTGAAAGTTTTGTAGTAGTATAGTAGTATAGTATTTTTTAGTAGTGTAGTATAGCAGTTCTTGTATTTGAAAGCTACCCTTCTAACAACCACAAAGGTTGTAATACCAATCGACCCACTGTTTTTGAAACTTTTCACAGCGATGGTATTGCATCACATACGGTTAATAGTTAACAGCACGATTGAACAAGATTCCAAGTTCACACAGAAAAAGCACAACAGATTTGCCAGATTTTATAGTGAAGATATGAAATAGAATGCATTGCTGAAGTTCGCGTAAGCAATAACTTTGATCCATCGGAAATTGCTTGTAGCAACATATTCTCATGGAAGGTTCTTTTGACGACAGTGGACTGACAGACAGAGAGCACTTCAGCACAGAATCGACGTATAAAGCGAATCCCGAACTATGGCTACAGGCGTGCCATTTGCAATGTTAATAATAATATAATAAAATAATTCATTTATATAGCGCCCCAAGAGAACTTAATCTCTATTCAGGCGCTTCACATATGCCTCGGGGCTCGAGCCCACGACCCCAGTCAGACTGTGGTCGGAGCGAGCACCTTAACCGCTGTTAAAGATCTCATTCCGCTTTATCAGAATCATGAGTACTCGGGACTATTATGGTATTAGACAAGTGACCATCCCCTATTATTTGATATGTTTTATAGTCTGCGTGGCTTGAGCATAATGCATATCTGTCTCTACATATCTGTGATTTTAGCAGGAGTATCTATGGTGGGCGTGGCAGTAAATATGCAGAATTTTGGGCAATACGAGAGTTAAGAAGAGCCCAAAAATCGAAGAAGCTTAAAGATATTGCTACTCAAGAGCCATATGTTACTCAGATCGGTTTTCTATTTGAAGCTGTTGTAAAATAATTGTCTTTGTTTGGCGTGGAGCAAGTAGCAAGTGATGCCGCCCTACTTTGGCAGAGAGATAATGTGCTCGCCTTTGATGACCGATGTCATGGGCTCGAGCAATTTAGCTTACGTGAAGCGCTTGGGCAGACGTTAAGTTATGTTAGGACGCTATATAAACGAATTTACAGGCAGACTCACCCACACGCTCGCGGACACAACGGTATATATACATCTCTCTCTCTCTCTCTCTCTCTCTCTCTCTCTCTCTCTCTCTCTCTATATATATATATATATATATATATATATATATATATATATATATATATATATATATATATATATATATATAAGGAATGGTTCGTAGCCGATTTGACCTCGTTTGGTAACTAGTTGCCACTACCTAAGCTGATTGATTTCGAATGTGATTCGTACACTGTGGACTGGCTGAGGCATGGATTTTACAAGGCGAACAGTAACACTGAAAATAAACTTTTCAAAAGTCACAAGCATGCACCTCAACATGCTTAACCCATATATTCGGTCTACCAAGGTTCAACAAATCGGGATACAAGTCGCATTAGATGCAGAAATAGGTAAATTCTTGATTTACAGATACGCTGCTTCCGGTTTACATCCTGTTTAGTATATAGCTTTGATTTTCATAACTTTTTCATTTTGCGGTCAATTTTTGTAAGTATTTTCTTGAGATGCCCCTGGATTGTCAACAAAATAGTCTCGAAGAAGTCTGAAAGCTTACTAAACATTCACTTGACTGTCTCCCTACCTGCGAACTTGACAAGCACTTTCAGGGAATACATGCAAAGCGAAGCACTTATAAAATAGCAGTAGAAAAGAAAGGGAAAAGTAGAAGGCTTATTGCAGTAATTTTTCTTAGCCCTGGCCAAAGTAAGCTATGAATTGTTGCTTTACCAATGCTATTTTCAGTGTAGCTCAGCAATCGGATGGTGTGCTCAAAATGAATTAATCGATCGTCCAAATTTGTCCACGATTACTTCTTTTTAAGTTTGATCAGGCATTGATCGATTAGTCTACTTTGTCGAGATCAGCCAAACCCGTACGATTGCACGAATTATAAAAATCTTCATTAAATTTTATGCATTGGCTTTATCTTAATTACCGTGCTAGTAAACCAAGTCAATATTTGATTCGCTAACTTACTATTTCATTCTCGTAATTGCTTTCAAAAATGGCAGTCCTGAAATAAGAAAATATCTACCTTTCTCAACTTTAGCTATAAACTTTTTGAGTTTCTTCGGCAACATCGCGGCCCCGTTTACAGGAAAAGACCTGATAAATGCAGCATCATTTTCACGATTTTGTAAACCCAGGAGAATTGTACATAATCGATCCATTGGATGCTTTTGCTTTAGTGTTTTAAGAAAAGCTCAAGAAACTTAAACGCTTTCTCGGGGTTTTCGCTAACGGCACCCACGATTCCTTATATTTCTTAGTATTTCATTTGAGTCATGCTGTAAGAACACCAGAGCTCTTGAAGGAGCTTGCAGTGGTAAGATCAACCGAATGCTAAAATATAATAAATGCCGATACTGATTAGGACTTAGTATTTCAGTAAACGATTTAGATGAGTAAAACGAATCAAGTTATGCAAAAACTTTATTTTTGTTGTGTTCCAGTGATCTCTCTCTGCCCCGAGACATAGAGTACTGAGAGCCAAAAACACGATTGTTAGCAGATCTGAGTCTGGTAGTATTCAAGAGCTTCTAAGCGTGCACAAGCTATTTTGCTTTGCTGACAAAATAGTATCAGCAGCCTTCACAGGTTAACGTATACTCTCCTCAAGTTCTTTGGATGAGCTTGACAAATAAGAGGCCAATAACCAGTTGTATTATTTTTCTCGTTCGGTTTCAAGGCAACAAAGATCCCTATAAATTCTTAGGCATGTGCACCTACAAATTAGGTAAGAAAAGTGTCAGATAATGTCCATTCTATACTTTTCACACAATTCCGAGCTTGAGGCAAAAAGGCATAAATGAAAAACTCATCCACTTTGTGTTCACTAAGTAAAATTAGGGATAAAGTAAGTATTAACTTTTTTGGCTAAATATGCTGAGCCAAGCTAACAAATTGAACCGGTTAAAGGAAACTAGTGCTGCTTTTTGCTACGGTAAGATTTCCTTGTGCTTCAATTAATAGCATCTTAATTTCCAATCATGTGTCCTTCAAAAGTCTTATCGACACCATACAATGTATCGTCAACGTTTCCTTACTTATTGAGCAGGTTTTTATGGCAAGCATTGGAATTTCATTGGGACGTCAATGTTCGTAAATTCTATGTCATTTAATACAGGTGTTTGTGTGATTAAGGTCCATCTCCCCTGAGATTTATAGCTGAATCTGCACGAGAGTGCTCCTCTTAGTCACAAATACTTTAAACAAAATTAGGATTACATCTCTAATTATATCTCGAACGTGCATTGACGGGATTACATGATTACAAATTTATAGTCAAGCTGAGTGATAGTCAACGCATTTTCTTAAACCGAAATTAACTCACATATGTCGGCATGCATATACCTGCACACAATCACAAAAAACTGAACGTACAAAGTTAAGACATTCAAGTTATTTTAAGTGACATTTTTTTCGAATATTCCTACACATTTAATTAAATAATTGAGACTTGATTAATTTAACTTTACTTAGAGTTTTACATAGCCGAGTGACCTAGGCCTGTCATTTCTCCCCGGGTTCACCTCTATGGAGTCTACCCGCCAAAACATCGTGAGAGAAGCATCTACCCGCCAAAAGTGGCGTGAAAAAAATTCAATTTGAAAGCTATAAGTTATGCATAGAAGCGCATGCCTGTTCAAAGGCTAAATCTTATTTTTCTGCATGATTTACAGGGCTCTGCTGAGATTGTTGAGCCATCCGCTAAGCAGGGCTATTTAATGATAGCAATAAAATAACCAAGGCTGACTCAGCTTTTTTGTCAACTGACTGTTGCATTTGTACATAAGCTGCGAGACTGTCTTTGGCCCTACTGTGGGCTAGGAGTTAAATTATATTCATATAAAGGGAATAGGAACTAGAATGAAAAAAATCTGAGTTCTTCAATCAGATGAAAAGTCTGTGTATCATTTATCTTCTATCATTATTTGCTTATTATTTATCTTTGACATGTAGCCGACATCTATCAATCTTAAGCCTGAATGATGATTAAGTAGTCACTGCTGGGCTATCGCGAACTGCAAGGCTCTCATCTTTGTTACTGTTCAACGACGTGGTTTCAGAAAATACCTCCACGAGTTCCTGGAGGTATTTTCCAGCACTGTGATGACCAATGATCTGCTGAAAAGCGCTTACGAGCCGTTGGAGTGCTTCAATTACCGAATAGAGGCTATTCAGTGTCGTACACTTTTGCTGACGGTTACGATGAAGATACAATCTTGGAAGCCTTGCAATTGATAGCTCGTTGAAAGTCTCCCTGTATCTGGCTAGTGATTTGACGGGACTACCAAAGATGGCTTGTGGGTGGAATTGGAAATCTTAGCGCGCCAGTAACTTCGCCGAATGATCTCTTATGAAAGTGGCCGCTATCTATCCTGGTGAGCCGTGATGGCACACTAGGTAAGGCGGTTGCTTTTCACGACCTTGGTCCCGAGGTCGTAGGTTCGAATTCTTCGGTGGGCGATCCTTTATTGCCGCGTCAAGTGGTGGTGATAGCCACAAAAGCTCTTCTGTCGTTATACAAAAGAGGCTGCTAAATAAGCTAGTATTTTTTATCCTTGAGTGGCTGAATGCATGTGGTCGAAAGTTGTTTCGTAATCAGCAGGTGATGAATGTTTACACACAAGTCTTTGCTTCTCTTCTCTCTCTTCTTTCCTTTCCAGCGTCTCGTCTCTGGCTTTGAGCTCGGTGTTTGATCTGAGGCTCCTAGCCAAAAGGGTACGGAGAGCTGATAACAAATCCAAAATCTTCAGCCGCAACGGCAGTACGGCAGTGTGCGATCAAAGGACGTAACCGAGGCATCTGTGCCTTCGTAGCAACATAGGCTGCGCACGGGATTACCTAATAAAGCCTTGTAGATAAGTAAATAGAATATCCAGCCTAGTACTTATTTGCACAAAAGACATTTTCAGAACTAGTGGAACATAACCCTTCAGGAAATATAAAGATAAATACTCCACGTTAGTCGCAGTTGTTGCACGCTGGTTAATCTAACCATCTGTCTAGAGAAAAGCAACATTAGCATGATCAGATACGTTTCCTTGGGCAGGTAGGGCCATTTGGAATGTATGCGCTTGTCTCCGTCAACTCTCAAATCTAATAAATGAACACTCTCAAAGCAATTAGTAAACAAAGAAAATGTTGGCTGGAAGCAGTTGTTTCAAATGCTCTTGGCCATACAGCATTAAAGCTCACCAGGCTACTAGTTGGTCGATGAATTCAAGCTAAGCTGAATCCGAAAAAGGCATTACTATTTAGCCAAGGTACCCTCACCAGACCGGTAGAATGAAGTTTAGATCATTCGAAAACGTGCAGCGTCTAAGGTTTTTCAGTGTCGCCAAAACTCAAGAGGAGTAGGAACGGACAAACATGTACGATAGCCGGAATCAGAGCGAGAATCTACGGACCATAGAATATAGCAGAAGTAGTGAGACTATAACATATTCGTCTTGCACGCTATAGTCGTGCAAAATATCCCACGATTCCCGGTACTTAGGCTGCCGACAAGGTTGAAAATACTATTCAAATCACAATGTTCCCTGTTAACACTACTAGTAGAGCTGACAAACCGGAAGGTTTAAGAGCGACACCCTCACATTGAGTATAATAAAGAGCCTAAGTAATAGTATTTCAAATGATTCACATTTTCTGATTGACTCTTTTGTTATTACGTGAAGTTGAAGTTAAAAGTTTTGTGCCGAGCCTTTATGTAAGAACAGAGCCTCTTTGTAAGCCCTCGGTATAGCCTGTCAAGTCAGACTTATCGGTCCGGGCTCCTACTGTGGTCTTGTATGGTATTGGTGGAGGCTGGCCCAATTGCTTTGCTATTCGGTAGCAGTGAGCCGGAAGCTTCAGTAATGATGAGACAGGGTGGCGAATGCCATACTTCTGGCAAGTGCATGTATGGCACTTACGTTAAGCAGGTCCCCATAACTCTAGCGGTGACGTGGCGACAATTGGGACTTGTAGCCGAGGTATCCACGAAATCAACTGCATGCTTCTCCAAAGAAAGCGATGGCGGCCTGATGCAAGTGCTCGCTCACCAATCCCAGCAGTGAACATAGAACGATCAAGGATGCTGCAACTGAGCCAAAGAACAAGCACAACAGAGCTCGTTTGCACAGGCAAGCTCGCACTCGAGCAACGTACTTGCTGCAGAGGATTCGTCGTGGAGTGTTCAACGTTCCCGCGTGAACCAGCGATCCCGTCCTTATCTAGCCGGCCTGCCTCGGGCCAGTAGTTTCGAAAGACACAAGCCGACTGCGACTTCAATGCGTCCACTTTTACGTAGCTGCTTCTGTCCGAGGCGTCTTTGTTCTAACCTCTCACTCAGTGGATGCACACGTACCGACCCAGTCTCGCACTCGCACGCATTCACCCAGCACTGACGTTGCTGGTCAAGCATAAAGGCGGGAAATGGGGAAGAAAGAAGACTGTGAAGAAACATTCCTACAGCGCTAGTGACAGTATCTATCGATACCGGCTGCAGAGAGGCAGTACCCGAGCAATCCACCGGCGTCGGCGTCCAAAATCCGCTGACGTTGCACGTGACAGTCAAGCTGTTCCCTCCTCCTTGCTCCACGTAAAAGTAGGGTTCGCAGAGCACTACTGCAGTGCTACCGTACGTCGTCGTCGTCAATCCGAGCACCGCAGCCCTTTTCATGCTGGGAAGCTGGGGACAGTTGATGACTAAAATAAACGTTGACAAATGAAAATATACAATATATTTACAAGTATATTTAAAATATATTTACAAGTTGTACCGGATTCACGAATGCCAGTCACCCGAAGCAGTGTACAAGCGCCCATTCTATTAAATTTTCGCCGTAAAAAATGTTCAAAACATAGAACTAATAAAAAATCTGTATAAACATCCACGTTTGTGTCCACAGCTCTCTTAGTACAGTCTCAATTTCCAAAAAGGGAAATCGGTTCACGTACGTGGTTTTGAATACACGCCGAAATACATGCAAGAATAAATGTGCTAAATTCGATCTTGTAGCTTTACGGAGGATTCAAGTGGTTTATGGTAGATTTCGCTGGTGGCCAGCATCTTTGCAGCAAATTTACAAGAAATTTCTTGGAAAAATCTTAATGACCATGTACTACAATGTTCACTCGACATTCGAACTTTGCACGACCAATTTTTGCTAGCGGCTGCCTAGTTTGCACGGCCCTGGCGTTAACCGAAAGCATGCTGAGCTTATGGGAATAGCCCATCTGCCATTTATCCGCACTCATCAGAGTCCTATTGCGACTTCGTAAACTCAGACTACAGAATGACCGAAGGCTCTATTGGGCCGTAATAGCCCAGGAGGTAAGGTGCAGGCTCTTCACAAGCGAGGTCATGGGTTCGAATCCTGGTGTAGATGATTCTTTATTGCCAACTGCAAGCGATGGATATGGCCGTGTAAGGTCTTCTGCCACTATACAAACGAGCCTTCTAAATTAGATAGTATTTTTTCTGCCGCGGTACTGAAAGCCGAAAAAGGAGAGCTATCCCGAAACCTCTGCATTTGCAGGTTTACTGTGTGCTCTCGGACCGACCTAAGCAAACCATTCTTCATAGGGCGTCGAAGTCCGAGCTCGAGGGGCTCGGCTTTAAATGGCTTCTTGCGAGCTCGGGTGAAGTCCCGGTTCGCTGGCTACGTGAATGAGTTTTAGCGTTTATAATTGGAAGTGCCGAGCTGCAACCAGTGAGTCCGTTGGCGACCGACGAACCGTTCAGCGGCCTTAGCTATCCTGCAGCCTCGACCTGACTGGTTTTTTCATACGAATGCGCTGTAGTGTATGAGAAAATATAAAAGCCGCCCCCCCCCGCACGATTGAGCTAGTTATTACATTAATTAGTGAGTGTGTGCAAGCTAGCTGACAGAGTCGCTGTTTGACAGAGAAAAATCTAGAGAGTGGAGATTCTAGAAAATTGCTGCTTAAGACAGATGAAAGGGCGACGCGATTGTGCCAGTGGGCTTTGCCATCGCGCTGGGGCATCGTTCGCAAGCCTGCAGCGCACCTGTGGGAGAATAGAACAGAGAAAACAAGCATACATGCAGAGGTCTGCAGAGTTAGCCTGCAGCTGTGGGGCTGTCTCCTGCGGCACTGAGCTCAGTCATTGCTCCCCCAGCAGAGCAAGTGCATTGACGCAAATTTAGTTCGGGAATGGCACTCGGTAAATGTCTTGACATTATTGTTATTATTGTTGGCAGTGAAGGCCAGACGGACAGTCAGTCAGCCGTTCCAGCAATCGTGCACATGCCCAATCCTTTCATGGATCTTTGACTGTCCTGCACAAACGACGACATACTTAGAAATGCGGACTTAGGTAGACTAGCGTCTAGAGTGTCTCTTATCTCGCCTGGGTACCACTGGTACAGCACTGCAAGGGTTTTAAGTAATATCTCAGTGGGAGACTCCAGAGTATTGATGTGAACGACAAAGATGACCCAAGAAACCACTGAAGTATGAGGTATCTCAGAGCTCTGTGCTTGGTCTGGTTCTTTTCATGGTTTATACTCTCCATCTTGCCGATTTGATTGCCAGGCACAATCTAGGCTTTCACTTCTATGCAGAGGAAACTCAGTTGTACCTACGCTTTGATTCCTACCTGCTCTGCAGCTAGCCTTGTCTGTCGTGGAGTCCAGGGACGACAAGCCTTAACCAGGAAGTGTCAAGGATTACTATTTAGTCTGATTTGCGTTACCAATGTGCGACTGCATTAATAGCCATGCAAGACACTGGAAAACCGCGATCACTCGATCGATCAAGCGCAGTGTATGCCGCAGAAGCCATCTTACAGTAATAACTTACTTTTGCATTCGTATTCAAGTGAAGACCAAGACCCATTCGATTGGCATGTGATGCTGTACGTCACGAGTCTGTTTGTTGAATCGCAATTGCTTCTCGTGCTTTGCCAGATGTAACCAGCTGAGCAAGTGTAGTTTGCCACTGAGAGATACTTGTCGGATTTAATGCTGTAGTTGGAGTTGTTCTGCTGTCGTGGCTGTCCGCAGCTCACAGCTGTCAACAATATGGTAACACATTGAACCCATTTTAAAAGCATTTATCTGTTTAATTTATGTTGAGTGGGCTTATAGAGTAATATATCTACGAAAAGTATAAAAAGCTACAGCAACGCAGACATTGCACTTGCCATCGATGAGCTAGCACACTGTTGGGGAGTGTGGTTGCATTCCACAAAGAAGGCAACGCAGTACCGTAGACGACGGCTCTCGCGTATCTCGCTCATCTATGGATAAATGGCGTTAATTGCTTCTCTGCTTCAAGATTTGTATGAGCTGCTCAGTGCGCCGACGAGATCTTGACATTGAATGCGGTTGACTCTTTTCAGGGACAACTTTAAAGTAATGGTTAAAACTTATCCTGCAAGGACTCTTATTGTTCCGAAACAACCTTAGATGGGCACCTAAGACTGCGACTATATTGGCCTAAACATACCATTTCGTGTCTCCTTTAGGCCTACCATAGCTTCGCACCTCCGGACATTGCTGAATTACATCACCGGATTGCCTGCTAGCGCACTGGTTCTCCCAGATTGATACAGTAGATGCACTAGTCATTGGCTGAAAGACTGTAGGACTGCCACTAACAGTAGCTTTTGCTCTAGAGTTCCTAGACTACAGAGCTCCCCTACACTGTTCTCACGTAATTAAACCTTCGTACTCTCCTGCTGCCGATTTTGGCATATACTTTCAAGCCACCCCGTGATGCCGCTTCTTCGATACCTCTAGGCTAATTGCTTGGTAGACACCGCTTTGACCCTGTAGCGATCCTCAATTCTTCTTTTTGCCTGAGATAAAGCGTGCATTTTGCAGCATGCTCTTTGAAAGCAGCTTAGAGTGCTGTACATAACTCTCTTGCGTAACTCATGCTTAGTCTCTTGATATTCAGACTATACATTCATGAGAACACCTTCACTCTTCCTGCATGCAGCTTGCAGATTGTTTAAAGGTATATAGAAGCAACTAAAAGTTTAAATACTTCTTTTCCAGCGTATGAAAAGTGCCTGGTAAGAGATTTAGTTCTCTTAGAACTATATACCCTATACACGTGTCTTTATTATTGATAACCTAGGTTGTTAAATAATATATAGCACATCTAAAGAAACTGGTTACATTTAAAGTGCCCTCAAAAGATATGAGAATGTTCGAGGGAACGTGAAAGCTTATTTACAAATCCCCATAAAGTATGGCTATCCATGCGCATGGAAATATGATCGCAAGCAGCACCGCCATTGAAAAAGTTGTTAACGCAGACTACATATAACTTACGGGAGCATGCATACTCAAACGCAGACCACGATCCATTATACAGGCACGTAATGCTGTAAGTCGTTGCCCGGCTGCTCGCGTCGTAGCTGCCATTGGTACTCTGTCTGGAGTAGCCACTAGCGCAGGTGTAGTTCACCAGTGAGAGATACTTGTCTGATATAAAGCTGTAGTTAGCATACTCTTGCATGGGTGGCGGGCCGCAGGTCACAGCTGTCAACAGAAAGAGATTCGGCAGAGTCCTGACAAGTGCTTGACTGGCGAAGATTATCATCAACCTTTGAACCATTCAACGAATTATAAGCGTACTAAAGTGCAATAAAAGAATTTGTACGGGTGTCACGTCGACGTCTGAGACGGGGAGGCTCGCCCGCAATCCATTTACTATTACGAGTACAATCTAGGCTGGGTAGGTAGACATCGAGTGAAAAACGGTAGTGCAGACTTGGTTGGCGATTACTTGGACGTTTGGTCGATTAAGACACAAGAAAGCAAAGCGAATATTGGTGCAGAGTAACTCCGTCGGTGTCAGTTAATGCAACATTTGGAAATCTAAAGGCTGGCCTTACTAGCAGCCGCTTGGCTGCTGGGTCTTAACAAGCAACAAGCTTCTCGAAATTATTATTGACTAAGCTCTAGGCAGTATTGCTACACTGCTTCGAGATCACGAACTGGAGCGCTGCAAATAAGGCATAGATGGCATCATTTGGAAATAAAAGTTTCCCCTGGACCTAGAGTGTGTAATTAACCGATGAGGTAAATCGTAAGCACGCCTTAGTGGATGCAGTCCTTGGGATCTCTTAGCGCCAAACGAGAGCGTGCCTGGCATTCGGTAGGATCAAGCACTAGGATTATGCGGTTGGAATGCAAAAGGGGCAGTGCAAATCGGGTCAAGATCAGTTCATAATGCGCTCGGAAATACATGACCGGAAATTACTAGTTCGTCCTGAGAGGGCCATATCAAGAATTAAACTTACGAAAGCATGCAAACTCAGAGACAGACCATGAGCCATCAGAGAGGCACGTGACGTTGTATGTCGCGACTCGACTAGCAGCGTCGTAGCCGACCTTTGCACTCTGTATGACGTAGCCAGTAGAGCAGGTATAGTTCACCAGCGAGAGATACGTGTAGGAAGCAGTAGTGTAGTTGGCATGCTCTTGCAGTGGTGGCTTGCCGCAGGTCACAACTACAAACATTTGCATTTTGCTAATTGCCTCCGAGCTGAACGAATTCATAGGAAAAACGACAGAGCTCTTAGATACTTCGAGTGCTCTTCGGTGAACACCCTTACTTGTACAGGGAGGTGGTACGTTCGACCACATTCCATTTGCTAGGCATCTGGACGTCATTGTGTCCTCAGAAGTCTGGTACTTATAGCCGTCAATGCAATTAAAGCCGACGACCGTCTCGTACGTTAATTTGGTCGTGTTCGGCATTGCTGAATCTACGGTAAGCTGTGGACACCAGATTCCTGAAATAGGCAGAGAAGCATATAACATCGTCTTTTAGACTTTTCATAGGAGCATGCTTTTATCACAGTACTATATATATATATATATATATATATATATATATATATATATATATATATATATATATATATATATATATATATGCCAATATATGTTCACATTTGACATAATACGCAAGCATCCGTCACACCCTGAAATTCCCAGCAATAGCAATTCAAAACCTCAATCTCTGAAAAATTACGCCAACTAACCGATGAACCAATTTGAGATCATATTTTTTTATAAGTGTAGCCTTATCAAAAATGCGCTACAAAGCGATGCAGTATCTTACTGGAACAAGCGAGTGGTAGGCCAGACCAAGTCCCATTTTTCAAACACGTGAATGTTTGACTCGTCACTGTAGAGTAAATGGTGTCATTTGAAACGCCAGTGTAGTTGACAGTGTAGCCAAGCAGACAATGATATTCGACAGTCTGGCTATAGTAGAGCCCGTTGACCACCAGGTTCGTGTTGGCAGCATTCTCTGGCGCTGGACACCGCACAGCTGTAGGAGCGGCGTTATAATTGTGTTATGCCAAGCTGAGAGGCGCATATTGCAGTCGAGCGACACAGCTACGTACAATATCACTCAGATAATGAGCTGGCGAAGAAAACCGCCAGCGCCTACTACGCATGTGTAGATGCCGATTGATTGGTACTGCACTGCGATCTCGATATGTCGATTGCGTTTAATAGCAAGGACAATACTTACGCGAGCAGTTATAGGCCTTCTGCTCCCACAACAGACTAGAGAGACACGTGACGTTGGTGGAGGTGCTGTTGTCGGAGATGCAATAACCTTCGCTGCAGGTTATAGTTGCAACACTTCCCACGAAATATACATTGCTGTACTTTATTGCAGCATTACCGACACTCAGACTGACGCATCCGATGGCTGAAACACGAAGACAATAGTTGTAGCTTTCAACGAAAAGTAGCGAGCGTACTTCAGCTATAGTACTTTCAGAATACCAGTCTCTTAAATAATGCCAGTGAGCCCCAACAGGCTGGGATACATAAGGGGTTGACAGCAAACGTGATAACGTAAAACAGCGAGGAACCTATGAAAGTAAAAACAGTAGGGCCGGGCTGACCAGCTGGCTGGGCTTGCTGCAATGTCAGTGGACACTCAGGTCGGCACTGGAATGCAACAATGACGTTTTCCGCGATTTTACACCGGCATAAGCTAGTAGGTAAATCAAAGACAGATACACAATCACGCCAGTAAGTGATGAAATGTAGGGATATTTAAAATATCATTGAATCAAGGTTGGTTGACTTATGAGCCGTTGCGGTTTATCCTTTCAGGACCTTAGAGGTGGGGAAGCAATTAGTTCTGACATAGACCCGCCAAATCTAGCTGAGTACTCGCGAACTTTCGGTGTTTGTGCTCAAAGCAATCCTTCGAGTGTATTCCGCGAATTTGTCCCTTTCATCAGCAACTCTCTTTCATTGCAACTATGCCAAGCGTTGCTCGGAAGTTGAGGATAAGAGAGGAGGAAACAAAGAAGAAAACTAACACTGTTTCTGTGCTTTGCATTCCATGCAAGTAAGGAGTCGTCGCGTAGGAAGGTGATTTGTAATCGTAATGATTGCTTGTCGTTTGTATAGCGCGCTAAATGAGCCAAGTATCTATTCAGAAGCTCTGCAACTAGATGAGCTTGGAGCAATAAGGACGGTTTAATGACACGCAGTGTACCATGGCTAGACAAGCATGCATGAGCACACAAGAAGACATGAGGGGTTGATTGCCATCGGATCCAAATAGGTCTCAAATACTTTAGTCGAATAAAAGAACAGTGGGACAGAAATGCGAAGCGGAAGATAAAGCATGCGATGGCACGGGATGATTGAGCCACTAATTGGGAATTTCAAAAGCCTCGATAGGCCTCCACAGTGAGTATCCTGCTTGCAAGATACGGAAAACCTACCGATGCACGGGGCTATAGATCTGCTCCAGTTGCGCTTGACGTAGTCACACTGTGCAGTCATGGCGGTCGAATCACTTGGTCTACTCTGGGGAACACAAGTAAAAGTAATTGTCTGCTCGAACAGCGTTGGTTCTGCCTCAGCTCCTGGCCTCGTAGCAGTTGCATAGGCAACCGTGCCATAGGGCGGACACTTCGAAACTGTAAACAAGGCTGCGGGGTTGACAGCGCGAACACGTCCAATGTCAGGTTCGTCATAATTTTTTCAGGACACGTTGCGCAAAGCTGTTCAACTCACGATAAGTTCTGTACGTTGGCAGAAACAGAAAACCAGATGCGCATTTCGAAGGACTGCAGGACTGGTCACAGTCGGCGTCTGTTAAGGCTCCGTAGTCAACGTATGAATCCAAGCAAGTGCAAAAGGATGAGTAAGAACCTACAAGTAACAGATAAGAGTAAATTTTAATAAGTTTTTATCTACCGTAGACCAGATGCTGCACGTATGATCTACTTTGATGCCTTGGGCTTGTTGCTGAAACGGCCCCTATCGATCTATGCTTCAATTGGACTAATCGCACTTGTGAGTCGTCAGACAGGCAAAGCAATGC